>NNCF01127193.1:1880647-1932827 GCA_002313205.1 Laupala kohalensis
GAACAATTTTTCTAGGATTTTTGAGAAAGTGGGTAGTAGAGATATTGGTCGGTAATTTCCAATATTAAGTTTGTTTCCTTTCTTGTGTAAAGGTTTCACTTTAGCTCTCTTAAATAGTAAATTAGTGTCATCAGCAGATAAAGAACTATTAAAAATATTTACGAGTGGATTTAATATAGCGTGGGACGAAAATTTAACAATAAACTCAGGTATATCATCTATTCCTGTTGAAAATTTGTTTTTTAAGGAGCTGATGATTTCTATGACTTCACTGGCGTTAGTTTCGGAAGTGAACATAGAATTGGGTATGTGGGTGGATATAATTGGAGGACATTGATTTGGATATACTGAGTTCGTTATTTTACCAACTTCTGAGAAGTGAGAATTAAACAAACTTGCGATGTCCTGAGGATTTGACACGATCTTGCCATCGTTTAGTAAAGAAACATTTTCTTCGCGATTTTCAGAAGTTGACGTGTAATTGTTAACAATATTCCACATGGCTTTCATCCGGTTGTTCGATTTTAGTATATGCCTGTCGTTTTCCATAACTTTAGCTGCATAGACTACTTTTCGGAGAATAGTCTTATATTTACGAAAATAATTATGGAATTCGGGTGGTTGGTTATAGCGTTTTGAAAGATAATATAAACGGCGTTTGTTTTTTGAAGAAATTCTTATCCCTTGGGTGATCCAACTATTGTATTTCTTTGTGTTAATTAACTTGCGTTTTATGGGAAAGCTAGAGTTGTAATATTTTATGAATATTGAGATAAATACATTGAATTTGTCGTCGGTGTTTTGGCAATTGTAAATATCTTTCCATGTTTATTCAGGCAAATAATTTATAAATATGGATTTATTTATGTCATTAAACTCTCTTGTAAATTTGTAAAGGATTTTAAGAAGTTTTAGTTTATTATTAATTGTCAATACTTGAGCAAGGTGATCACTGTATCCGGCGATAAACACTTCAGAGAGATACGAGATTCCATTGTTGACTATAATTTGATCTAGCAATGTTTGAGATGAGCCGGAGAGGCGAGTGGGGTCATTTATCGTAGTAATAAGGTTGAAGGAGTCGATAAGATTCTTGAATCGATTAACTGGTGAATGTGCAGAGTCGGATGTACTCAAGAAATCGATATTGAAATCACCACATATAACGATAGATTTAGTAGATTTATGTGTGATATGTTTTAAAACAATTTCGAAGTTCCTAAAAAATATGTTAAGATCTGATTGAGGAGGTCTATAAATACACAAAATAAAAATATCGGTGTCGGTCAGACTAACTGCAGAAAATTCGAACACACTATCGACGCAGAAGTTCTCGTAGCCTGTCAGTGGAGAAGATAAAACATCATTACGAACGTAGATACACGTACCTCCGTGGGGATTTTTGCCTTTAAAATTTTGCCGACAGTAAGAACTTGCTAAATAATAATTAGAAATAGCAGTATCGTTGATGTTGTTAGTTGAAAGCCAATGCTCTGTGAGGCATAGCAAATCGAATCGATTTTCGTGTACCAGAATTTCAATGTCTGTCAATTTGTTTGAAAGGGATTGGACATTATGATGAAATATAATTATTTTATTTTCGCAAAGAGTTTGTGACTCACGAGAAATGGAATCGACGTTAGATTATGGAGAGGAATTTGAAATTGGTACAGCTTCTAGTTCCAGGTCAAGCCCATACACTGTACCTGAACGCGATTGTCACCTTTGAGTACCACATCGTACTCCTGAGCGCAAGTTGTAACTGTGTATGGGGGCGGCAGGAGGAATATATGAGGACGTGGGAGATGAGGAAGCAGTAGGTGAAAGAACGGGGACAGGAGAAGAAATGGGTGTGGAGATAGGAATAGGAAATGGTGATGAGGTAGGAGCAGAGGGAGGTGGAGGAGATGAGGTAGAAGTAGAGGGAGGTGGAGGAGGAGATGTGGTAGGTGCAAGAGGAGGTTGAGGAGTGGGTAATGGTGTGGGTGGATGATGTGAGGTCAGATGTGAAGCTAGGAGAGAACCGAAGTGCTGTTTCCCAGACGGTCTCAGGTATAAATCGTGCTGGGTTAAGTCCTTGGCAGTCAGGTGTGGTTGGAAATAAAAAAATGTGATTTTGTGTCTGCCAGGTGATGTTTTAGGGAGATGTTTGCCAGGTTAATTTCGTGGTTTATTAGTGGAACGTTGAAGCGTGGAGGCAGGCTAGAGAGCACTATGTTCGTGTGCAGGGAGGTCATTTTTAGTTTCTGTAGATGTTCAGACGCGTTTAAATGACCACCCAAGTTAATATCGTTCTGCCCACCTATGATGATTACTGTGTCCCGCCCAGTGAGTTTTTTAGTGTAAGTGTCCAGTTCTCGAATAACTTCAGCCAAACGAGCGTATGGTTTAAAGATACCGGAGACTTAGAACTGGCTAGGAAGCAATCCACGCAATACGGAGGACATCTGACGACCGTGCGAATCAGCTAGTATGAGCACGTTTGATTTCTGCGTGGAAGTGTTGGTATCATCTCTGGATAGCACTACTTTNACTGTGCTTACCAGTGCGTGGCATGTGAACAGGTCTGAGTACTGCCCGGGAGGGGATGAAACGAGTAGGTAAGGGAGGAAACAGGGACATGTCATCTAACACACTAATTCTATTCTGAGTGAAGAGTTGGGGTGGTGCATGTGTCGTTGGTCTAACCCGGTGGTAGCCGTTGGAAGGACGGCGAGAATTCCTAACTGTAGTCCAACCGCCATCGTTTTCTTATTGACCTCTTCTAGCGCACTGATTCGTGTGTCAATATAATGTACCAAGTCATTGTACGCCTTCTGAAGATCAGCATTGTATGAGTTGAGGAATGCGATAGTGTCCATTGTTGTGAGAAAGTTAGCAACTTAACGACAAAAACAAATGAGAATACACGAAAACTGACAACTAACACTGAATGAAGGATGCTAGTATAATAATATATTTATTACTACGGAAGTTACAAATGAGATAATAAATAAATTAAATATACAAACAAACCGACGACAAAAATGATTGAAATAACTATTTTGGGCGACCACTGGAGATTAATTAATTCGACAATAACTACCGTATATTGTGTTAAAATGTAAATGAATACGAAAGAATCAAGAAAATCGAATTGTAAAATGATGTAACAATTCTATGAAATTATGACGACGAAAACTTGGGTGCAACAATGAGGCAGGGTTTAATCAGGAAATAAACAAACCGACAAATGACAGAAATAATTTAGGATGACAACTGCAGATAAATTAATTCGACAATAACTAAGACAATATTTTGTTAAATTGTAATGAATAACTACAAAAAGATCACGAAACAAATGGTAAAATATTGGAATNAAACGAATGGTAAAATATTGGAATAATTCTACTTACGACGACGAAACTTGAGTAGTGCAACAATAGAGTACGTTATTTGTAAGTAAATAATGATGTAATAGTATACGCACCAGAAAATCTAAATACAGCAAAATAATTATTTTTAATGCACCAAGAAGTTAAATTTATGATTCCGTTTGTACTTACGTAAACTTTATCACACCCTTGAATGAAGCACTTGAAAACAATATGAAATTATATATGGTCCGTTGGGNGTGTTTTTTCACTTAACACTCACACAGAACAAAGAATTTTACACTACAATGAATGTTAGAATCTAAATACAACTACTGAATCACAAAGAACTCGAAAAAATAAAATAATTAGAAAGATTAAACTGAAAAACAGAGAGAGCTTATTCACAACCGCAGCTAACGCCAGGAGCAGGCTAGCCGACTTCAAGATCTCAAGGGCCTTCAATAGCCAGTCGTGGAGCACTGAGTCAAATGCTTTCGCATAATCTATATAGTCAATACTCAGGTTCCGCTGTTTGAGTTTAGCTTGCTGGAGAATAACAACATCAATTGTCAGCTGGTGCTTACATCCCCAAGTTCCCCGGTCACATCCTTTTTGTTCCTCCTCAATCAGACGGTTTCTCTCTCAATGGTTCTGGAATCTACCCGCCAGTAGAGATGTGAGTAATTTATATACCACAGACAGACATGTTATTGGTCTGTAGTTTTCGGGCTGGGTCTTCGCCCCTTTTTTGAACACGAGGTACGTCCTTCCTTCTGTTAAATACTTCAGGAACGGTGATGGTCTTTCCAGGGATTCAGTAAAAGCACGGGCACACAGCACATGTGTGGCTGAGAATACCGTGAGCCAAAAGTTGTGAAGTTTGTCCGGTCCTGGTGACTTCCAATTTGCTGTCTTCCTTAGAGAGTTCTTGACTTCCTGTTCGGACAAGCTGCTAATTTCCATAGGTTCAACTTGTGAGTATTTACTTTCTATAATTTTGATCCATTCTGCCTGTGTATAATTTTTCGGGGTGGACCAGATCATTTTCGAGTATTGACTGTTCTGGGATCTCACTTCTAGGTACCTGTTCGGTAATTGGCTGTTCGAGCTTCCGGAAGTACTTTTTCCGCTTAGACTGGAACTCAAAATTTTCTTCTTTTCTTTTGTTAAGCTCATTATATCTTCATAACCTTGCACCCTTTACATTTGTCTTTTGTCTAAAGAGATCTTTTAGGGCCAGGAGATGTTGAGGGCTCTCATTATCATTCAGGTTGATTCCAGACCTCCTAGTTAGTTTTTTCAGCTTGCTTCTTACTTTTCGGGATTTATTTCCCTTAAGATACTCATCCAAGATGTCCGCCTGTGCTGTGAGATAGTCTATGCTTTTCTGGAAACTTATTTTCCAAACTGGTTCTCTCCGTTTCCTATGTTCTTCTTCTCTTCGTTGCTTTGGGTAGTAGGTGCACTGACCGTTTAACTCAATTACAGTGACAGCGCCACAGTGTGTGACTAGATGTATTTCTTCAAGATCAGCGTCTACGAGATGTTCTTCCAAGCATTTGTAATCGTTGCGATAAGTGCCCTAGAGTGGCATATTCTCTTTAGCTTCGGAAGGCAGGGTCTCAAGTTAGGGTTGGTGGCTCTAAAATATTCCAGTGTACTTCACAGTTTTTCCCGCACACATCTAACTAGATCTTCCGTCTGTAATGATTCATCTTCTGCTGGTTCGGCATTGCCTCATCCGATCTACTACCTTCGTTCGCCACGCATACTTCCGACTCCTTGTGGCTACGGTTTAACTGTGTCTTTGGATGTCTGACTGCGTCAGTTTGTTCATCTGTAATTTCTATGCGAAGTTCTTCCAGCTGAAGAGTTGTTAGGTATCCCCTCTTTAAAATCATATTGCGCCTGGCTACAACGTTTTCTTCCGTTAGTTCTAATTCCGGGTATTGTGTGGTGAAGTCGACGTATAACAATTGTCGATAGCCTGGGAGGGGGACTTCCTGGCATCTGTTGACGCGGTAGAAGCTTCTCATTATAGCCTTATTTATTTCCAGCGTCCACTTTATTCCCTTACTGCCTCTTGATCTGTTGGCAGCCCTTACTTGACGCGGGGTCAAGCCAGCAGTCGTGTTGGATTGTAATGGTATTGTAGTATCCTCCTCCGTCAGCTGTGACGTGGGACTTGTAACTTCTTGAGAAGCTCGATGTTGTCTGGAGCTTCTCTGTTCAGCGGCATGTCGCTTTTCGGGTAACCCGATCGGTGCCCACCTGCTCAGCTCCCGATCACCACCGGCTCGCATACTGTCACCTCCAAGCGGTGGCTCCAGAGGTGCCCTGGCGCTCCCCAGGCAGTGGCACAAGTTCCGAGGCATTATGACTCCTGCTTCGTGTCTCCATCGGTGATGGGTGCGCCTTTTATACCTACGGCCAGGTTTTTTAAGGAGAAGGCATAGGGAGGAAGGAGCTGAAAGTTAAGAAAGAGAAGGAAAACGACTGAAAAGACTCCCTAAGCTTTCGCGACCTAATCGCTTCGGGGTCGAAGAAAACAAGAGTTGGTCAAGTGACCGATAGTAAAGTTGAAAGTAAGAAACCTGCCACAAGTAAGCGGAAGCAATGGCAAGTTCTGCTAAGGGTCAGTTGGGAGCGCCAGTTCCCATACCACACATCCTGTGGCCCCTTGATCTCTGTTGGTCCACGGAACCTTATTCTCTATATTCGGTTCAACCCATCTGAAGTCGATGGACTCTCCCATCCGCCACCTGGGGGATGCGCCCTCTAAAGGTCAGGGCCCTCCGAGGGCTATTATTATTATTATTATTATTATTATTAAATTCCGAATACTTTGCCAACATAACGCAAGGTACACTTAACATTACTCTTATGGACGATGGCGAAGTAAAAGCGTTGGCTACGTTGAATTCATATTCTGTACCAACACCAAGCCAGTTAGCCAGACAATAAATAAATAAATATATAAATAATTTACGGTCAAGAGAGCTGTTACAAACTGCGTATGACCACATTGAGGACAATAAAGTAATTTACTGCAACTAATACACAATTAACTAATGAACGCAGTGCATTTCCGTTCATGTATATTTTTTTATAAAGTTGCATTTCAAAAAGCAAAGTATCGTGACTTGTACTATATTTGCCCATAAAATGTCGTTTTTAATTATTTATTTAATTAGATTATATAACGGGCGTAGAACATTCCATAAGGTTTTAGTCCAGTTGTTCTATTTTAGTATCTGCCGGTCATCATCCACAAATTTAGCTACAAAGACTACTTTTCAAAAAATCTAAATATATGAAATCGAAATACCATTCACTGACTTCCTGAGTTACTGATTTATTGATAGACTTACTGACTGACTAATCACAAATCTCAGAAACTACGAAGGCTATAAACTTGAAATATGACTGATAGGGTTCTTTTAGGGTGTGGACATTCACTAAGGCAGAATTTTACGAAAATCCACACCAAAGAGAGTGAAATGGGAAATTGGTGTTTCTAAAAATATATTTTTCTCAATTTTATCAGTTAAAATAAGGGACAGTGGATGTACACCAATATATCAAAGTTCCAACATTAATGAATAACTTTCTCACAGGATATCAATGGGAATGTTAGAAATAATAAAGTTGCAGATATATTATATAATTCACCGCGGGGGCGCATCGTGTAGTCTTACATTTACGGAAATATGAAATTCAGGTGGTTGGTTAAAGAGTTTTGAAAGATAATACAAATGGTTTTTGTTTTTGGAAGAAATTATTGCCCCTTGGGCGATCCATAAACTGTATTTCATTGTGATCATTAACTTGCATTTTATAGGAAAGCTACCCTGGTTGCAAGCGCTAACAGAATTTCTGGAGATGCCCGTATATATAAACACAGAATGTGCCGAAATTACGTCAATTCATTATTGGCGCAATTAAGTAATTTTATTCAATGATTATTCCCATATTTAATTTTGATTTTATCAGTTTATTACTTCATTAATCAAGGAACTTTCAGGCATAATTCCTTGAGGTATAAAGTCATAGTAAAAATATAGAAACTCCGTGAATAATGTCACTTGTTTAAAGCGAACTGTTTATTCCATACTATAGCCACTTCGTACATTTTCGATTCGTTTTAAAAGATTTCGCGTAATGTAGAGGACTGGAGCTTGAAAATTACTATTCAGGGTGTAATGCAACTTTCATTTAAGTGTATATAAGTGGTGCATGCCATAAAACGATTAATATGTTAGGTTACACGACTGTCGCTGTGGACTAGTGAACACTAGCTTTTCGACGTGTTGGAAATATTCACAGCGACCTTGTGTTACATAATGATTACAAGATTTTTGGAACCGCAATAATATTTGTAGTAATATGGCATCTATGATTTTTTCGAACCCTGATAGGACCATATTCTTATATTTGGCCTATTATTATGTACATGTAGCAAAGTTGCATTTAATAGTGTGATTTTCAAATGTAGAGTGTTAGTCTAGTTTCTGGATTCGAGTGAAATGACTGACGTGGTTCTTGATGAAGTGGTGGTGCAAAATCTGCCACGCAATGCATGAATCTCACAAGAAAATTGTAAGTGACTCAAGAGAGCTCTGACAAAGATAAGTTATACAACTGCTTTGGGTCTGGTTGTACACAGTAACATGATTCATAAAATTTAACAGTTTCTAAAAGATGATACGTATGAAAAAATCAATGATATTGCTTCTATTGAATATTACAAAATTCTAAATGTTAATCTGGATATTTTTTTCTTTCTGTGGAGGGAAATTAATGCTATAAGAGGTCAAGACACAAAATATGTCTCTGGACTAAATCCTTTGGCTTATTAATATCAGCATGTGTCAGCTATGGTGTGACTGCCTCAGGATTTTTTTTACAGTTTATTTTTCTTTGAATTATGTCTTCTTCACAACTTTGTACATGATGAAACTATTAAGAAACAGTTTGAAAAGGATAACAATATGGAAATGTTAAAAACATTATTGCTTCAAATGGTTTTGTGGACCGTGCCTCACCATTGAGGGTTTGAATGTTCTCAAGAAGTAATTGCTTTAATCATGTGTGGATTAACAATATGTGCATGGGAGGTTCATACTGGCAAGAATATATTCAAAACCTTTATCTGACAATGATTTATGTAAACTACTTTTAATATCACAACCCATCACATAATTATCTTAAGAGTGTGATGTTATTCCACTTTCAATTGAAGAAGCGATAATTATTTTGGTTTTTGGATTAAATGCATGATACAGACATCAGTTTCTGGTCTTCATACAATGTTAATTAAATGACCTTATTTTCACGGACGAGATTTATTATCAATTAAAGAAACAACATAAATTTTCACCCCCACTATTGGTGAATACTTACAAATATTTTTGTAACTGTTTTTTTGGCTTGTAAAACCATTACAATAGTTTTTGTGAGTATTTACCTGATTATAGCTCCAAGTTGAGGTCTAAACATAATGTAGCTTTTTAATTGATGATAAATCCAGTCTGTGAAAATAAGGTTGTCTAATTAAATGACATAGCTGTTCCTTCACACCACTGTGTAATAACATAGCACTGTTTATGAAACTATTTCTGAATGGTATTTAACAATATTTGGAAAAATTTAGGATATGGAAGAAAATTATTGGGAACTAGGTATATCTGAAATGTTTCATGTTATTAGTACAAAAGGAAGCACTGTATTTGCAATCTGATGATGTTAATTTATCATCTATTTATAATATTGTTATAACACATGACTATGACACCTGTTCTTTCTGCTTTTTGGTTCACTGCTTTGTTTTTGGTTCATACTGTGTAGCTATCAGTCATGTTCCTTGTTTATCAACACCTGAAGATGACTGGAGGAAATGATGGAATGTATTTGCTCAAAAATCTGATATAATTTCTACATCAAGATCTTAGAGTACAGATTTTAATTATCATGGTAGATGTTAATTATATAAATAAAACTCTTGCAACAAGCTTTTGATCTGCCATCCATTTACAAATAACATTTAGTGTTGCCCCAATAAGATTCCTTAAATTTTGTGTATTTTAGTACATTTTATTTTTAGTAAACTTCAATAGATGCTTGTTTATAAGAACATTTTTTTACTTATTTTATTTCACAGCAAGTGTGTGTGTGTTGATGAACATGACATATTTTAAGATGATTGTACAAAATAGATGTGTCAGCTGGCATTTTACAAGAGTGATACACATAATCATATTATACTTGACACAACCATGTGGAAATGGGGACTGACATGGTTTTGGAATTCAATTCTTGGCAAAAATCTTTAAATGTCTTAGGTACAATATCGTGTAAAATTTTGGAAATTTAATTGATGTACAATCAGGTGTTGAACAAGTTCCTTGTTGGACAAGATAAACGTGGTAAACTCTTATTTTATTTTTGTATCATTGAATTAAATACATGTATTTTATTAAATACAAATTTACCTCTCGGAACTTTATTATCATTGAAGTTCTTCATTATTTAATACAGAACTTAATTATATTGATTATCATATCAGTAAGGTGTGGACACACATCATAAAATGAGAACTATTGGATACTGTTATATCCATCATAAACCAGTAATTTGGTTTGACTAGTGATCACTTGCCTGTCTGCAATCAACAAAGCTTTATGCATATGTAACCAATTTATGTTGCTACCAAATATGATGGAGAGCCTTACAAATATTTAAGATTTAGATGCGTGTATAACAATAAATTATAAAAGGTAGGGTTTTTTTTGCGGAATTTTAGGGTGTGTCAAGGTCATAGAGTTCCCCTGCAAGGGCTCAGTCTTATTCAACATTATTGTAATTGAAATGGGGATGGCGTGTTTTATACAGCCTTGTTGTGTATGTAATTGTGGTGAAAGTGTATGTATTTACTGTTAAAAATAAAATTCTAATTGTTTCTTCCCCTCAAGGTTTCTTTGTTTAGTCTCGCATGCTGTGGTTTGGTAGAGATCACCTGTTGTGTTTCGTAAAAGACAATAATTGACATATTTTCTCCTTTCCAAGTGTTTGATGATTAGAATTCTTTGTTCTTTATTTACAATTTTTTTTTTTTTTTTTTTTTTTGCTGATAATCGAGATAGAATGATATTGATTATTTTCCTTTCTTTTGCATTTCAATGAAACATGTTTTTATAAATAAACAAATTTATTGTCAATTTATACTAAAAAGGTGAGAATGTTCTTAATTTTTATATTCTAAAATTACTATTATTAACACACATTAAAAAAAAATCTACATTGCAACTAACTAAACTGACAATTATTTTTTAACATACCACTTATTTGCTCATTGTATCATAAATGTAGGAGGGAAAATATTTCAAAACTTCAGTCACCTATTATAAATACAGGACTTGGTTTCTTCATGGTTCTTACAAAAGTAATTCTTTTTTGGTAAAATGCTTTAAATGTGAGTAGGTCATTGTCATTGGTCTCTTAATATTTGTATTTTCTTTCTCCTTTCATTAGTGGGACTAGTATCATAATATTCAGTATATTTGTTCATGCAACAATGTATAAGAGATGAATTTGTTAAGTGGATATTTTCAAATGTAGCGGGTTATCAAATAGGATTGACCAACCCAGCACTACATGTTTGATTAATTTCACTTATATATAACACTATCGAATTAGACATTTTTACTGTATGAAACATCGAAATAGCATATGCTGCGAATTATTGTTACAAATAGGTATTTTGAGTTGATCTCACTCTCACTGGTATTTTGAAGAGTTACGCGATCCGTTCGGTGTTTGGCTAATAGTGGCAACCCTGCGTTGCGCGGGAAGGAAGTGGTATCCTATGTCGATGTCTATTCGGCGAATTCCGAGCAACTGCTCGTGTGGATGGGTTGCTCGCTATTTGTCGCATCACGAACATCGGTGCTCGCCTTTACCCACAGCGTGTCGGTCTTTTGAGACACATCAAAGGAAGCCGAGCACAGGCGAATATTCACGAATGACCTGTTCGTGGTACTGTCCACATTTTCGTGCTTTTACGAATACCAAGGATCGCCAGAATACTAGTCGATACGAGTATAGGAGTCGATGCGAGTATTATTACGGGTATTTAGGAGTAGATTTCAAGATATTTACAATAAGTAATCGCTGAAAAAACTAATATGTATTTTTTCTCCTTTTGTACAAAGTAATAAGTGTTTTTAGTGTTGATCAAATAGAGAAATTGGAAGTAATAAAGTAGTGATGGAGTAATTTATTTATTATCCCCAACGTGGTCATATGCAGTTTGCAATTGCTTTTTGACAAAGTTTATTTGATGTGTGATTTAAACACATAATAAAGTTTCACAGTATTGCTATATTAGCATTATCTATTTTTTAGTAGTATTAGCATTTATTTCCTGTACACGATCGAATAATAATCCATGCATGGGCGAGGCTAGAGAAAATTTAAAAAAATAATACTATTATAAAAATAAATAATACAAATATTACATTGAAATGTAATAAATGATTGAATTATTTTTAAATAAATAAATAGGGTGAGATGTTGCGGAGACACAAATTAAGATAGTTATACAGTATTGATTCTTTTAGTTAATAAAACCAATAATTATAAGATACTTAAAATTGGAGAAAATCAATTAACATAAGAGCAAGCAAATAAAATAAATCATTATTAAATTAAATGCATTGTGTGTTTTGTGCGTTGAAGAAAAAAGAAACTGTTCTTAAATCGTAAAATTTGCACGAATAGTTTAGATTTTTTAAGCGTTTCAAATTTTCAAGCAGTCGCGGCCGCCGCCACTGCCCCCGCTGTGTGTTGCCTCGGAAGAACCATGCAAAAATTTGACCGGCGAGTTACCTGTGGTGCATCACGTGAAGTAAACATTTTATAGTTATATTAATTTATTTGAATAACGCGCCATTTTCAAGTAACCATTACGACAAAAGGTAAAATATCTGGTAATAATATTGGATGAAAAGTTGACATTCACGTTGCAAATACAAAATATTGACAAAAAGCAGAAGAGAATAACATATGGGCTCATAAGAGTAGTGATAACGAAAGGCACAATAAGGAAACTATACAAATGTGTATATTTACAAACATGGACATATTGGGGATCCGCTTGGATTGAAACGTGATGTGGCATCCAGAGGAAAACTGTAAATGCCTATAACAATACATCATCCCTTCACTTTATTTCCAGGATAAATGGAATTAATCTATTTTAGACTCTTCTTGGCGCTAATATTTACGGTATTGAAGCTCAGCCAAGACCTAAAAACAAAACTCTCTATTAAATTTCAATTTAAGTTTAAATTGTGGATAATGTATAAGTTAGCTCGTACTTTCTCATATACGCTTCTCCATCTGCAGTATTGAGTGAAAAAATTCTATAGTGAAAAGGTCATTTCTGGCGTGGTCCTCTAAATTTGGTCGTCTTCCAGTGCTCTGTTCATGCTCAATGTCGCTAGATGAACTTATTTCTGTCTTATATTTGAAATTTGATAGTAAAATCATTCAGAATAATATTTCAAAACAAATAGCGACATATCAGTCTTATAAATATCGTATCGACGGGCTTCGTCAAACCTTTAGCGTCCAAACATACGATTTCTATTTCCACTTCACGAATTTTTGGTTTGAGTATTACCTGTTTATTTGCATGCGACGATCGTCTACTATTAACCATCGTCATGAACGTTATTTAAGGGGTAATTTCAAAATAATATTATCGACCATCGAATAATTTAATTACTACGACACGGTTGATGTGACACTGTCTGTACCTAATAGTACATTTACTGATTTACTGCAACATTCCGTTCCTTTTACTTATCCAAATATCCCAAATTACCCCATCATATCGATCACAAATCTAGTTTTGGAATAATTTTAATTTTTCTGTTCTGTTTCCAAAATACTCCCGTCCCACCTGCATTTGAACACTCCTAGTGTTTAACTAGGAGTTATCAATAGCGATAGCAACCATTGCTCTTTAATGAGCGTATTTTGCCGCCCCGTCGATCGCGACAAAAAGTGCGTTTCACCTGCATTTGGACACTCTTGTATTTAATTACCTTCTACTGGTTTCCACCGTCTCGATCTAACAAATCGTCCCAGTCTTCATAGAGTTATGTTCCCATTGCACCGGGAGACATAGACTTCCAGATTTGTTTCTAAGAAACTTTCATTAACAGGAATTAGTTTCTGTCTCTACACAGGCTGACACCAATTTTTTAAGTATGTCACAAAATAGTGAACACTTATGTTTGAAACCCTAGGTTTTGTCCTTCCCAATTTTAGTTTTTTATTTTATATTATTCGATTCCGTTAATTTTTTTCTAAATTTACTGCACCCGTAATTCGTAATACATTCGAAAATATTCACGTTTATAAAAAGGGGGTATACTAACTTGGAAGAACAAAACATCTTTCAGATTTGTTCTTAAGAAAATTGCTTTTTTTTAGGAGTTCATTACAGATTCTTCATTAGCTTGATATCAGAATTCAAATTATTCCGTCACAAAATAGTGAACTCTCTTTGGAAATACTAGATTGAGTCCTTCCCGATTTTGGATTTTCTCTCATATTGATAATTTGACTACTGTTGCTTAATTTTTTCCTTTTTTTATTTTACCCTAAAATTCCTAATATATCCGAAGAAATTCACGTTTATAAAAAGTGGGGTTATCATGGACTCTACTTTATCCATTTCACGATTTATGATTTTTTTCCAAGTTTGTGCTATCCATAGCACCAAGACCTGTACATCTGTTGACAAAAAATACATTATCTAAAAAAATTACGACACAAGATATTTCGTATCAACAATACAACTGATTTTGGATAATTTCTATTAAACATTTGGTAACAAGATAACTATCATTCAAATAAGAGGACAACATATACCTTTGTACATAAATAAAACGTGTTGTGGCATCCTGAAAAAAAACTGTTAATACCTATAACGGAGCATCATCCCTTCTGTTTCTCTCCAGGAAAATTGAATTAATCTATTTTTCGAGTTTTCTTGACGCTTAGATTTACAATATTGAAGCTCAGCAAAAAACCTAAAAACATTGAACACACTATTAAACTTTTATGTAGTTTAAATTCATCCAAACATTACGATTAACTTAAAATCATTCTAAATGTAGAGATAATAAATACACAAACTAATGGGGCAATTCTCACCAAAACTTCCTTTTCCTGTGTCTACAGAACTTCTTTCACGAGGATCATTCATCAAAGAAATTACTTATTAAAAAAGTATTCTGTAGTGAACTCTGGACGCACGTATCAGTAAAGACCATCGGGTGTCGCATTTCTTACACGCACGAATTTCACGCAGCACACTTCGTGCCTTTAATCAATTTTACTCATCCTTGTGTCTCAGTATTAATTAACAGCTCAGGATTTCATATGAGATTGCGGCATATTTAGCCGGACGGGAAATTTGTCACTAACGTCTATTGCCTAGCAATGACTAACAATATGCACACTGTTGGCTAGCTTTCTATGTTAACCCAACGAATATTCATATGTACAATCTAGCCAACCTCGGAAGTCGAAATTCAAAAATTTTTGCATTTGTTCTCTGTAGATGTTCACCACATAGTAAGGTCTGCGGTCAATTCTAAGAACGAAACTTCTCATTTTGCTATTCTTAAGGCATTTAGATTTTTCATGCAAGTAATATTTATAGTTGGTCCGGGAAATTACTTCGCAAATCTCGATACCAAAATTTGCTTCGCAATAGCGTCTCCCTTCCCAAAATAAATATACATAAATATTTTCAAAAGTAAACAGGACTGGTTTATTTCTGTAATATGGTAAAGATCAGTAGAAATAGTAACAGTATGCCCAATGACAGCAGGGGCATGCAAATTGCAAAAGTCCGTCGTCTTTCTTGAAGAGAAAATCTTAACTCACTACGCTGTTGCTTTGCTGAGTGTCCGTAAGATGGCGCCACTGTTGAGCGCTCCCTGACGGCGTCGATGTGAACCACGGGTAGCAATCCGTGAAGCGCCCCCGCTCGGCGTCCGTGAGAACTAGGGATCAGTAGTCCGTAGAGCACCGCTTCTCGGCATTAGCGCGAACTACGTAGCAGTTGCTCGTTCAGCGCCACCTCTAAGCGTGAGCGTAAACTACGTAGCAGTTGCTCGTTCAGCGCTACCTCTAAGCGTGAACTATAGACGTTCGTACGTGTAGCGCCCCCTTTAGACGTTAGCAAGAACTAATGCGTAGTCTGTTGGGCAGCGTAACGGCGTTCGTTCCCGTCGTCAGATTGGACTTCTCGAGTCGGAGAGAGGAGCTCCGTCCAGGTCGAAAGCTAAACCAGAACTGAATGTTTGGTGGTCGCTATGTCGCTAATCTAACCTCGGGGTAGATGCTCTTCTATTAAACATCAACGATGCGTTGGTGACGTAACATAGCTGTTACGTTCATCTATCTGATCTTTCTCGAATCTTCTTAATAAACATACTACGCATGCTTGATCCATGCGCTTATCGTGGAGTCACGGAATCTCTCAATGTTTATCAACAATGTGATGCGTGTAGAGACTCTCTTGCGGATGGCGTCGGTTATTCTGGCCTTGGAAGTAGAGCGTCTGTGTCGCTCGTCTTGACGACGGCGCAAACATAATGGCGCGTGATGTCTTTCCTTACAACATGCATTCGAATTTGCTAATGCATGTGGGTTTTAGTGTATATGTAGAAGGTACGTCTACATATGTAATATGAAAAATATATTGACAATACAAAATTTTTCAAGAGTCTTATACAATGTACGTATTTGTGCGAAGCAGACAATATTTACAACAAATTCTATTTGTGTCTTCTCTAAATATTCGTTGACTATTTACGTATTACCAAAAGTGTATTTCGACGAAAACGTTCATATTTTGGATAAACAAATTTGGTGTTATACACGGGCAGTTGAGAACGGGAAATAGTTAGAAACATTATTAATGCGAGCAATTGTTCAACAAAAAAGAAAAAAACCATCTTACGAAGGAGAAATTATTTCTTTCAAAGTACAAAAATAAAAAAATTTCAGAATAATAATTTTTTTTCGAACTTACTTATTTACATTAACAAGTTATTTTTTTTCTAAATGTCCTTTCCTGTTTCGAAAAACCAAACGTACCTGGGTAAAACGATCGTACTGGTTACGGATTACTAAACATCGGGAGCGGGCAGTCAACTTCTGCTTACAAGTGTGTCTTGCGCCTGAGCAGTTCTGCAAAATTAAGATTGTCGCTTAAAAGATATATTATATTTAATCAGTAGAGCACCCAGTCAGATAATATTTTCCTTAACAGAAAGCTGTGTTTTTTTTATTGACTCTTCCTTAATCTTGATGGTAAATTGTTAGCAGAGGTTGCTGTGAGCTGGGGAGGTGAATATATTATTAGTAGATTCAAAGATATTCACGTTGATAAAGGGGTAGAGTTATGTTCCCATTGCACTGGGAGACATAATTTCTTCCAGATTTTTTTCTAAGAATCTTTCTTCAACAGGATTTAATTTCCAACTCTTCTTTAGCATGACGTCAGTTTTCAGTTTATCTGTCAAAAATAGTAAACACTCATGTTTGAAACCCTATGTTTTTGTCGTTTCCAATTTTATTTTTTATTTTATCCTAATCGATTCATTAATTTTTTTTCTAAATTCATAAGTGTACCCGTAATTCGTAATATATCCGACACCAAAGTTCAAATTATTCCGTTACAAGTTATTGAATCCTCTCTTTGGAAATCCTAGATTGTTTTCTTCCCTACTTTGTAGTTTCACTCATACTGTTAATTCGACTCCTCTTTCATAATTTTTTCTTTTCTTAATTCACCATAAAAGTCGTAATATATTCGAAGATATTCACGTTTATAGAAAGTGGGATTTACATGCTTTGGAGGGCATATCTTCTTTTAAATTTGTTCTAAAAGAAACTTTTTCACAGGGGTTATTTACAGAGTCTACATTAACCTGACACCAATTTACAAAGTTATTTCGATTCCTTTGTTTCAATTCTTTTTTGCTAAATTTTCTGCAATCCAAAGTTCCCATTTTATCGGATGATATTCACGCATATACGAAGTGGGGTTACTATGCATCGGGGCGCATAACGTCTTTCAGATTTGTTCTTAAGGAAATTTCTTTTATGGGTGTTAATTATTGAAAATATAAGAGTAAAAATATAAATAAATTATTATGATCATTTTAATGATCGTAAATACGGACAGACGCTCAGTATTAAAAACATCAAAGCGAGTAACATCAAACATGCGTAGGAAAATTACTAATTCCTAAGAGCGTCACGTATTCAATAATGTTTGGCAATGCAAATAAAATACATCCTTGCAACGTAAATAAAATTCAAATATGTACCTGAGCTAGTCAATCACTGCCGAGTATGTGTTCATCTTGGGTGTTATAGGCAAAAGTTTGTTTCCCATCGCCAGTTTATTAGTGACTGAATTTTTATGTGCATAATGTATAGTCAGGAGTTCGTTTGCAGTTATACGTCCCTGGCTGGAGCAATCCTTTGACTTAGCTCACGGCTGGATCCGAAGTTGCCGTGTCTCGGCCAAGGTTGCCCAACAACTCTGATCAATTCCTGAATTCTCGCTTCTAATCTCGGCATATTATCTCTCGACTACAGTGCTTGTGAGTTTGTAGTTAATGTACGCGATTGGTGTGGCGAAGTATTTATTGCGTAGCTCCTCGCTGTAATTTGTATGAGAATGTTTGTGAGTAGTGTGTTACTGCTTCCCCATTGCTTACGCATATGAACTTGAACCTGGCTGGAGGTACCTAACTTTGAGACGCTTCTCAATTCAATATTTGTGATATTCCCTCTGGAACCCAACCTATCTAACATGGTGTGCAACTGGGCTGAAATCGAAGATCTTACCGTTACTAAAGTTACTTTCTACTTCGCTCCAACATATTGCATCCTGTATCATTTTTTTGTTCCCACAATCTTACCTCAGATTTCTTTAACAGTGACCTGAAGAGCTTTGTTCAACTTGAAGATTGATCAACTAGTAAAAAAAAAGGATTTTCTTAAATTTCCGTTCTCCATATTGGAAACTCTACTAATGTTTTTGAAAATAAGACTCCGGTTTTTTCATCACTGACCTCAGAAACCTTTTCGTACAAAATTTCATCAGTTTGATAAAGGCTAGCTTATCGGCAATCCGCCTCTGCCCGACATCCGGATAGCGTCCTGTCTTATGTCAGCATTGTGCAAACGACAGAAAAAAACTCTGACGTAACTCTTACGGTATCTTCGTCAGAAAGCAAAAGACAAAAACTTTTCGGTTCACTCTGTTATGAAAACTATATTTTCATTATTTCTATTATTTTTCCATTAGACTTCACCGGGATTATTCACTGTTTGTCAGAAAGAGGAGCAGCGGCATATTTCGTTTCGCGTAACGTATCAGTGACCAATTAGCAATCAATTATTCCACAAACAGCATTCCGATGTCTTTCTTGGTTCCGAGAATACACAGTTAGCTACTCCAGCTTGAAACTTAAGCTGTAGTATACTGTTTCTTGGAAGCGGCAGGAGTGACAACTTTTTAAACGTGAGAAATAACCAACAAATTATTATGTAGGTCCTGGTTTATAGCTATTAAATGACTAATCCGGCTTAATACGACTTCACGACCCCATCGGACCAGGACCACTTTCCCCGCACATATAGAGTTCAGCTGTCAGTTGTGGCGATTATGGGGGTGTGAGGGGGCAGCCAACCTTTTTAAGGAAAGATACAAACCGTCTCAACCGTCTATAATGCAGTTTCAACCGTCTAAAACTGGGAATTATAAAAAAGAACACCATCTTTGATGTGGTTATCACCAATTGTCCTTCCTTTCATCTATTTCATTATTTAAATCATACTTAGTGGAAATATACAGAAACTGTCATATTGATGAAAATTTGCAATATTCGTTTGCCCCCCCCCCTTTGGATTCCCAATCGCCGCTAGTCACTGTTGTTGCTGACATTGCCGATTGTACGGCACTAAACCGGTTGTACCTTTGTATCCGATCTCCTTTGACCGAAATGATTTAAAATTCTATGTTCCGTCATAACGTCGATAAAACAAAACATTAATCTTTTATTACTACGCGACGATCCTTTTTCTCCTTTAACACAAATAAAACAGAATTTGAATAATGCTTCTACGAGATCCCGTTATTGAGATAAAAGCTTACCAAAGTAACAACTGTTTTCATTCTTCATAGCTATTTCAATTGACGACAGGTTCGTGTTAGTAAATTACAAACATTTCAGTGAAAAAATAATTTTATTAAATAGTAAATCTCATAGGTTTTGACATGTAATTCTACATACCTCACTACAAACAAGAATATTGCTTAATCTTTGTATGAATAGTCAAATTATACATAATTGAATAAAAACAAATTATAGAATACACTTCAATATTATTCTTTTACGCCAATGGAGTCAGATTCATGAAATGAAAACACATAAGATTGCTTACAAACAAAACATACACAGAAAGGCAAGAACTTAATATAAGCATCTCAATAACCAAATTGACCCGTAAATATGAATTTGTGGCATACAACAAGATGATTAAATCTTATTTCTTCTCACAAATTTGGTACTAGTCCAACTAGAAAGGAAAAAATTTATCGACACGGCATACTGAAATTAACAAAAAAAAATTAGAGTGGGGCAATGATTGAATACAATCTTAACATTCATTAGCAAGTTCTCAAATATTGAGAAAGTGTAGTTTTCGAAACACAAAAACTGGAAAAAGTGCAAATTTAGAAACAATTTAAACATTAGTCAATTACAAATATTTCAAGGAAAAAATAATTTTATTAAGTAGTAAACCTCATAGGTTTTGACATGTAATTCTACATACCTCACTACAAACAAGAATATTGCTTAATCTTTGTATGAATAGTCAAATTATACATAATTGAATAAAAACAAATTATAGAATACACTTCAATATTATTCTTTTACGCCAATGGAGTCAGATTCATGAAATGAAAACACATAAGATTGCTTACAAACAAAACATACACAGAAAGGCAAGAACTTAATATAAGCATCTCAATAACCAAATTGACCCGTAATTATGAATTTGTGGCATACAACAAGATGATTAAATCTTATTTCTTCTCACAAATTTGGTACTAGTCCAACTAGAAAGGAAAAAATTTATCGACACGGCATACTGAAATTAACAAAAAAAAATTAGAGTGGGGCAATGATTGAATACAATCTTATCATTCATTAGCAAGTTCTCAAATATTGAGAAAGTGTAGTTTTCGAAACACAAAAACTGGAAAAAGTGCAAATTTAGAAACAATTTAGACATTAGTCAATTACAAATATTTCAAGGAAAAAATAATTTTATTAAGTAGTAAACCTCATAGGTTTTGACATGTAATTCTACATACCTCACTACGAACAAGAATATTGCTAAATCTTTGTATGAATAGTCAAATTATACATAATTGAATAAAAACAAATTATAGAATACACTTCAATATTATTCTTTTACGCCAATGGAGTCAGATTCATGAAATGAAAACACATAAGATTGCTTACAAACAAAACATACACAGAAAGGCAAGAACTTAATATAAGCATCTCAATAACCAAATTGACCCGTAATTATGAATTTGTGGCATACAACAAGATGATTAAATCTTATTTCTTCTCACAAATTTGGTACTAGTCCAACTAGAAAGGAAAAAATTTATCGACACGGCATACTGAAATTAACAAAAAAAAATTAGAGTGGGGCAATGATTGAATACAATCTTATCATTCATTAGCAAGTTCTCAAATATTGAGAAAGTGTAGTTTTCGAAACACAAAAACTGGAAAAAGTGCAAATTTAGAAACAATTTAAACATTATTTTATTCTACAATGCAGTAAAATTTACCGAAAATCAAAAAATTTTGGATCCATTTTTCTAGAATTTCACAGCTGTTAAATTTGGAGGAGGAGGGAACGGGGCTCCACTTCGCGTTTCCTGGAAAAGAGAAATAAATGTCATTTTAATTCATGAATAAAGGAAACAAATAAATTTATTGTCAAAAAAAGTCTAATCTTTGTTTGGTTGAGCTATGTGACTCAGTCTTCGTTTGTGCATACGAATCGAGCTATTTGTTCTCAAGTTTTGCACTGCAACACTTCATTAGAGAAAAAGATAATTTATAGTGCTACGCGTACAACTCCAAAACATGATTATACTCTTATGAAAAATAAGTCCTTTTTACTTAGATTTGTCAAGGAGTTACGTCAAATACTGTCACACAAGAATTCTTCTATTTATATTAAAGCGTCGTGACCAAAAACTCCAATTCAATAAACATACACAGCTAGGAAAATAAGTGGCGCACTTACGAGTACATGTCACCATGTCTGTGTTGGGTTGTTTCAATGTGCAATTTTTCATCGATTTATCATTGCATCTGGCGGCGGGGCAACGCTTAAACAATATAGCATTGTCAATCCGACACCGTCCTGGCCAGTTTCAGAGTATTTTTTAAATTTTACCCCTCAATAGTAGATGGGGTATTTGGGTAAAAGATGGTCTCCGAAGATAGGTGATTTTTTTATTACTCGATCAGGTTTAATTTAGTGTGTACGATTAGCTCCCTATAATATTCAATAGCGTGATTTTAATTTTCACCCCTCGACTGACTTCCGCTGAGCTATATACGGGTCGCCTCAAGGTCAACGTATGCTGCAGGTGTGAACTGTTCGACGTTAGTAGAGCGGGTCGATTTTTCTCTCCGTCATGTCAAATATCCTATGTGGAATCACATCCAATGGGAGGAGTAGAGATCCCTCTGTTTTAGTGTAATAATCAAAAAGACAGTTCAAATTTTATATGATAGTTAAATATATTAGTTGAAGGTGAAGTATTGTCAAAGCAAACATTTTATAAAGTATAAAAGATTCCTTATCTGATTTATCAGCATAAAGAACTTTCTAACCGCGTGGCGGTCATCCTCAGTGCAAAAATATAAAGAAAAGAAGAGAAGAAATAAAATGAAATACATAAATCATTAATGAAACAATCTTATCAACTCCAGTACTACAGAAGAAAAATATTATCATTCAATTGAAAATTAAGAATTTATTTCAATTTCAGCATGATAATGTTTCGTGTTTTTCAAGTTACAATATTGTTCAGTTCTCTTCTTGTAATTCATAACTTTTAATATTGTATTAACTTCATTGAAACCAAACCATACCGCATAACTCTTAGTAGTATAAACATTTACTAGTAAAATCTATGGAACTACCAGTGAAAACCACATATACAAATTATCATATTTATGTCTATCACATTATACGAATAATAAGTAGTAATTGCGCTCGAGAATTGGGAGTGGTACTCGAAGGTGACAATCGCGCTCTCGTGCAAAGTGAACAAAAAGCTGTACCAAATTCGTGTTACACTCAATCTAACTTTGATTCCAAACCTTGAGAATCAGCGAAATCTTTGTGAAAATGTAAATTATTTTTTCACCACAATGTTCAGAGTCCTTTCAAACACATTGACTGACATTAAATTTCTTCTACATAAAAAGCCATTTGATTTGCTATGCCTCACAGAACATTGGCTTTCTAGTAATAACATCCGTGATACTTTTATTCCTAATCATTATTTAGAAAGTTCTTACCGTCGACAAAATTTAAAAGGAAAACTCCCCACGAAAGTACGTGTATCAACGTTCGAAATTATATTTTATCTTCTCGATTGCCACGATACGAGAACTTCTGCGTTCAAGGTGTGTTCAAACTTCTTATCATACCGACGTAGGCATTATTGATTTGTGTACTTATAGAACTCCACAATCAGATCTTGTTATATTTTTTCGGAATTTCTGAATTATTTTAAAAGTATTATAAGCAAATCCACCAAAACTATTTTTTTATGCGGCGATTTGAACATTAATTTTCTTAGTTAGTAGGTAGAACATTAATTCTCCACAAACAATAAATTCAATGTATTTTTTTTAATATTCCTAAAATATCACAACACTAGCTTTCCCTTAAAACGCAAGTTAATGTTCACAATGAAATACAATAGATGGATCGCCTAAGGGGTAATAATTTCTTCCAAAAACCATTTATATTATCTTTCAAAATGCTTTAACCAACCACCCGAATTTCATATTTCCGTAAATGTAAGACTACTAGATGAGCCCCTGCGATGAGTTTTATAATATGTCTGCAACTGTATTCTTTCTAACATTCCCATTGATATCCTGTGAGAAAGTTATTCATTAATGTTGGAAGTTTGTTATATTGATGTGTATCCTCTGTCCCTTATTTTAACTGATAAAATTGAGAAAAAGTTATTTTTAGAAACACCAATTTCCCATTTCACTCCCTTTGGTGTGGATTTTCGTAAAATTCTGCCTTAGTGAATGTCCACACCCTAAAAGAACTCTATCAGCCAAATTTCATGTTTGTACGCTTCGTAGTTTCTGAGATTTGTAATTAGACAGTCAGCCAGTAGCTCAGTCTATCAATAAATCAGTCACTCAGGAAGTCAGTGAATGGTATTTCGATTTTAATATATTTAGATTTTTTGAAATGTAGTCTTTGTAGCTAAAGGTGTGGAAGATGACCGGCAGATACTAAAATCGAACAACCGGACTAAAACCATATGGAATGTTCTATTACAATTAACGCCCGTTATATAATCAAATGAAATAAATAATTTAAAATGACTGTTTATGGGCGAATTATATATATTCTGTGAATAGCTCACTTTGTTTCGACTTGGATTTATGTCGTCGTCAGGTGATCAAATAATAAAAAATTATAACAATATATACAACGACAGTAAAAACGAACATGATCTAACCATATGTGTGTGTGTGTGTTTATATCATGTTCATTTGTCCAGTTGTTATGTTTATTGTTATAATTTATTATTATTTAATCACATGACGACGACATAAATCCAAGTCGAAACGAAGTGAATTCTTCACAGAAAATATGTATATTTGTCCATTAAAAGTCGCAAGTATTCAATTTTTTAATTACATGTGGAATGTCATTGAAAATTACATGTCACTTGCTAAAAATAGCGAAGAAATCATTTTACTAATAAACTATGGAATAGCGTAACAAATACATAGGACATCATCAATTTTTTAATCATTTTTCACTGAAGTAGTTTCAATATTGAACTCATAATTTGAAAACCAATGGCCCACAAATACATCCACCCACGTGCTTCATTCTATGTCCACTTCCGAAACTAACTCTAGTAATATCATCAGTTCATTAAAAAATACATTTTTAACAGGGTTAATTGATGCACCCGAACTCAGTGTTAAAGTTTTGTCTGGTGATATATTAAATCTACTCGTAAATATTTTTTACTGTAGTTAATTTTGTCACATAATACGTCAAAGGAGAACAGTCAATCCCGGTGCGTAATATGGATTGGAAGCGTCATGTTCAGCGTTAACTTCCGTATTAGCGAGAAAGATGAGGGTTGCCGTTGATCACAGATTACCAGTCACATCCATATGGTGGGACTCTCGTATTTCCTCCGAGCGGGGACGCTGACGCACCTTCTCTTTGTTATTATGTAATAGCAGAACTAGCATTATGTAGTGGTTTTATTATTATCTAACATAACACCTCGAGCACAAATTGCGAGACACGAATTAGCGACCTCAACAGTACATAAGTACCTTATTTTGAGAAGTATACTACCCTAGAGCAACAAAAATCCGGACTGTCGATGATCCAGATTCACATCCGACGAAAAATATGTTGAAGCGAACACAGAATATATTTGTCAAAAGCGTTGACGCTGGACTCGGATACAATGTGCGATAAGCCCATAAGCCTCATTGTTCAACACGAGAGCTTACACACTCATTCTATTCCAACGAATGAAAAACTAGTCTGGAAAAAATTTATCCACCACTGCAGTTGAAAAATCATAGTAATTTAATACTCGAAAACATTTCGTGCCACCCTGTTTCAAAAATATTAGAGTATTTAGCTACACGAATTATATATATATATATATATATATATATATATATATATATATATATATATATATATATATATNTATATATATATGTATATATGTGTGTGTGTGTGTAATTAATTCATATTAACAAATTATTTTATACATCTGCTGTAATTATTTAACTGTAATACTAATGTGAATTACTGTATCAAACGACCTTTTTTGGTTCTGTTCGAAAATCCGGGCTGAGTCAATTAACAATTGATCCGGATTACACTCTACTGTATGAAAAACAATTGTTTTCTTGTTCAAAAGCTACTAGGACTAAATGTGTTAATTGGTCACTTCACATTTGATAAGGAGGTCCACAGAATAAAGACTCTGACTCCAATGCATATAATATACAACATACTTGAGTTCTAGTGACACGCGCTAGGTTTTAAATCTAGTCATAAATAACACAGACATACAAAAAACTAAAAAAGGGTTTGCTCTTGGGAACCCATAGGGTATCACTTATGTATTTGGACCTGCTGAACATAAATCCGGTTTTTGTTATGCTCCATTACTCTCCAGCAGATTCTCTGTTGACAGGTGGCAACTGAGAGATTATTTCTCCATTTTAGTTTGCTACTCAAGCAACTCATTGTTATTTCGTAAACATTTGTGGATGCATGAAGTCGATAGACGTTAGACTCATATTAAACGCATAATACACACACACACACACACACACACACACATATATATATATATATATATATATATATATATATATATATATATATATATATATATATATAATTCGTGTAGCTAAATACNGACGCACACTTGTACTGAGTAGAACTATTTTCATTTCATGCTTCTAAAATTATTATCGCAATGTAATAAAATTAGTGGACGTGTAATGCTTAGTAAACACAAAACTCGTATTCATTGCGTCAAGGTGTATCAAAATGACATATACAAGGGCGTATGGACATTCTGATTAGACGTAGAAACAAAATTAATAACGAATTATTCATTTTTCGAGTTTTATTCTCTTCTCTGAACCATCACGTATCGAGCAGCACCTCTTCTCTGATCTACCGTGTGACCCCCCTCCTCAACACCTCCAATATTCCCACCCTTGTCACCATTACGTGACTATCTCCATTCCTGCCTTCCATCATGATTTTTCTTCACTTGTGCTCTGGTCACGGTAGCAATCACAGATCAGCGCAGAATGGACTATTGCGCAATCTTCCGTCATCCTTCTTAGAATCCCTTTCAGAACATATCCATCCTCCTATTTTCAAAATTTTTTTGACTTTCTTCAATAGCGTTTGATATTTGTATATCGTCATCGTTTGGTGCATGCTTTCAATTTTTAGTATGACGTCATCGTCTGGTGCGTGACGTCATCGTTTTTTAGTGTGAGAGGGTAACGCTAGGAAACATGCATCTCAATTTTCTTGACTAAACCTGCTTTTCAATGTCAGTCACAAAACCATAAATTCCGGTGATAACCTTTTATAAGCACTTCTTATTTAGACCGAAAATTCAGTACCCTCCTTAATTATCTCTTGTTGTACTTCAAAAAGATGCCACGCCCAACCGTGGGAATATTAGTAGGCAAAAGTACGAATAATATCCAAAAAGTAAGATTACAAGAATTTTGACACACACGCACACAAAAGCATATATTTAACTGAAACATAGAGAAGTAGCATTTACAACATTTTTTCACATAATCACTATTTACTTCGATGCATTTTGTCAACAGTGGGATGAGTTTTTTTAATTCGTGAATCATTTGAGTCTCCCGCCATCTCATTGAACCACTTCTCCACTTCGAGTTTCACTACCTTGTCTACGGAAAAGTGTTTTCCATCCAAATATTTCTTTAATTGAGGGAATAAATGGTAGTCGCAAGGTGCGCGATCGGAATTGTGAGAGGGATGGTTAAAAAGATTCCAAGGAAATGAGGTCAACACCACTTGCGTTGCTCGAATGGAGAGCGGACGAGCGTTGTCATGTAGGAGACACACTCCCGTCTTCAGCATTCCGCGGCGTTTGTTTTGTGTGACACGGCGGAGTTTCTTGAGGGTCTCGCAGTACCGTGCAGAGTTGATTGTTTCGTCTCTTGCCAAGAATTCGAGAAGCAGAACCCCTTTTCTATACCAGAAAACGGTTGTCATCACTTTTCGAGCTGATTGTTGAGTTTTGAATTTTTTGTCGCTTGTTCTCTGGAGTATGGTTGTAAACCCATGTTTCATCCCCTGTCACTATAGATTGAAGAAAAGTCTCTCCTTCACTGGCAAAACGATCAAGAAACTCGCGCGCTGCCTTGATTTTGTGTTTCTGCAGTGAGCATCTTCGGCACCCATCTCGCGCACAATTTGCGATTTCCCAATCGATCACTCACGATTTCATGAACAACGATTCGAGAAACTTCAGGACACAGTTCGAGAAGGTCAGCAATACTCACTCAGCAATCAGAAAGAATATGCTCTTCAAGTTTTTGCACCAGTTTATCAGTTACAACAGACGGACATCCACTTCTCTCTTCATCTGAATTTCCGTTCTTCCAAATGTGAAATTGAATACCCATTTTGTTACATGTTGCCGTGACATACACTAAAAAAAGATTTCTCTATGAATCGCGGCGGTGCTCATGCCATTTGCATTCATGTAGCGTATCATAGCGCGCACTTCGCAATTGGCTGGAGACGAAATGAGAGTGCTCATCTGTAACCGTCACCGCAACGAGAGTCGGGACGCTGCTGACGACAGTCACCACTCATTCGATGCAGTTTGCGCTACTCTGTACAACAGTGGTACCAACTATGAAAAACTCATTTCCCTGGGAAAGCTAAGAGCTCTTAAACCTTACACTCGGGAAATCTCTTATACGACAGATCAACAGAAAATCATGACAGCTGGCGTGAAGTGTTAGGAACAAATAATTTTCTAGAATTCAGTCTAATTAGAACTATGGAATACAATTACTGCCAAAGAAACGCAAAAGCTCTACACTGTCACTCCGTCATCAGAAAGTTTTAAATGGTAGAAAAAAGAGATAAAAGAGGGTAGGAACGAAGATTTGGATTATTATATTCCAAATTCGCGATTCGAGTTTAGACCATGAACCGTATCCCAAAAATACTCTGGTAGCTATGGGAGTGGAAGGTATCTTCATTTTATTAATTAAAAGATTTTGAATTAGAGGACCACAATCAAAACAAACAATAAATCAATGGATATACAAATATGTTTTACAAAGAAATGATACAAAAACAGGTTCCCTAATAATCCCAACAAAAATCTAACCTAAACACAAGAAATCAATGGACATACACGTAAAATATATAATACTAAAACTTACAGCTAAACGTATGACATTAATTTAAAGAAAAAAAGGAATGATTATATACAACAAGGTTCAGTTAAATTTTATTGAATTCGTCAATAAAGACAGGTTAAATTGATAATGAAAGATCATACTGTTCGTAAGATTTTCACTGTCCAGTAAAAGGTATGTACGCTCATAGTTACATTCTTGTAGCGTTTGCTGATGCTCAGTTGGCGAACATCGTCTCAAAAGGTTGGATTATTCAGGAGGCAGCGACGGTGTATGGATCCATCAACAGTGTTCAAAGTTTATATGATCACAATGTTTCCATGATCGCAACAAAGCCATATTCTTGACAGTTTCAGATGGTCGCATCACACGTTTACCGGAAATGAATAGTTTGACCTCACGCACAACACGCTCCACAAACTGTTCATGACGGACACCTTTATGGTTTGATCTGCACTCGACGAAGTCTGGAGAGAGAGATGCTTGAGCTAGCAGCTATGGGGTCTTCCCAAGTTACGTCGATGGAATACATTTCCGCGCAAATACATTATTATTTAATTGTTCCTGAGCAAATTAAAGAATTTGATACAAATTAAAGAATTGAGTCATTGTTACAATAAAATTAGAAAATTGACATTTAGAATTTATGTGGCGATTTTCCATTTAATGAAAAGGTAATGTATACATTTCATCACCATGAAATGTCTGGGTGAGAATAGAGCTCTCTAGTAGCAGAATGACGCCTTTTAGATCTATTGATAATATTATTAGTTTCTAGTGGAAATGCACCAGATTCATTTCGTTGCGAAGGCCATCGTGCCTTTTGTTGAATTCCGCAATTTGAGTAACTTCATCTCGACAGCCATCGAGTCATGAGTAAAAATTTCATGATTCGAGTAACTTCGTGGCACGTTTGTGGGTGAATTCCCTTACGAATTATTACGCTAATTTGTTTACGTCGTGACTCACGAGTCGAAAATAAGAACAATGACGTATTTGTAAGCAGTTGCTTCTGAGACCACTGAGGTGAACTTTGCCACGATAACCAGTATTAATCCCACGCGAATAGTATCCAACAGTGCGCCACTACAACGGCTTGGAGAGGATCTCGGGAGAAATGCGAAATAACAGTAACCCCAAGGCGTGAGATTCGGTTGAGACAGACAGCCCGCAAGCAACGTCGCTTCAAGGTCGCACTCAAAGTACAGAGCAGCTGATGAGTTGTTGGCCTCCGGAAAGCAGACGAAAACATTTCAATGGGAAAGTGAAATCGTCATAATAGTTTCTATTCTTCATCTGCTGTAACGCTGTTACTACTATCTGAGTCATGAACTGTCACGCTAACCAATTATCACATGTGAACGATCAACAAATACAAGTTTTCAATTAGAAGTCGCATTGCCAAGCACCACATTGGAGTAACAACTTTGCTCGAAACGTTAAACGCGCAAAGCAATTTCCATTATTTTGGAGGGAATTATTGTGTCATGGGAATTAAGTAGTGTATGCAGGAATGAGTACTTTAATTCAAGACAAGGTTTATCAATGAAATGTGTATGACTATTAAGGATACATAAATATACTTGTTTTGAGCTAAGTATTCCGTGTTCTTTTCTCATTAAAATAGTGACGTTGGTCTGCAGTGCACCAAATAATACGTAATTTATCCCAGCCTACCTTTGTATATTGATCCCTGAGAAAGTTAATTAATATGAACGTTACAATAATTATACTAATTTTGGGGCACTGAGTTTATTATTAATCATTAAATAAATAAAAATTAACCTTGTGTATTTTTTTCGAACGTCACCGGATTTACATTAGTTATTGATCTTTTTTGAAAAGAACTATTTTTCATTGGACAGAAATCAGGGAGAATGATGGGAAAAAACGAAAATTAGTAGTTGTTTATAAAACAAGTTTAAGAAATAGTACTCACGTTTCCGATATTAATTCTGGCGACCGTCGAATTGACCGGAGAAGCGTGATGTTCCCATTTGAGGGATATTATTTGAGAAACTGGATGCATCACTGAAGTGTCCACGCTGTGACTCACCGTGGCCTCCACTCTGCTGTAGAAGTTGGAGAGGCACGTAAATGACTTCGCGCTCCAAACGTGGCACATATGACACGTGTGGCATGTATGGCCCGTGTGGCACATGTGGCTGGCGTGGTTGGTATGGTGGCAGCTGTTCTTGACGTTCTTGGGAATGCTGTCCTGACTGTGTGTAGGTGCCGATGTTACGCGTCTCCCGATGACGCCTCTGTACGTTAGTCGCAGAATCTACGAGCAGCGGCAGTGGAACCAAAGTTACGTCCGGCTGCAGTTCGCGGCCTACGAGGTTGTGCATGCGTGGGATCATCTGCTCGGCGATAGGTAGGTATTCAGCTAAGTGCCGGAACAAAGACGCCAACGAATTTAACGTGGAAATCAAGTTATTCAATACACATTCTCTGCCAGTATCAAGACCGTACAGCTGGGGCAGCAACTGCTGAAAAACTTTCATTGCCAGGTCACATTGGCGGTACTGGATAGTGAACAGGGGCAGCGCATGCTTCAACCTTAAGAGCAACAAGTCGACTCTGGGTTGTCGCTGTTGCTGACGCAGAAGCAAGTGCACGTGCTGGAGGAGAAGCTGCTGTGGTTCCAGCATAGAGTCGAAAACGTCCTTCAACAGCTCCAGCAACGGCAGCGGGTCCTCAAGCACAGATCGCAATCCGCGAATTTCATATAAGACGCCGTTCAGATGGCTAGTGAAAGTGGCCAGAATGGGTGCCACTTGCGACAGTTGCCGCATTTGGATATTCAGAACCATTTGCCAAGAAATTATCAACTTCTGAAAATCAGAGGAATTTGTAATTACACAAAGGAAACAATATATTCTGCATTCCATAGTCACCAGAAAAACTTAATGACCAATTTCATGCAAAGATATCACATACGAAGAGCTAATTTACTCAATTAACACTTTACTTGAAAAAGCGCTTCATGTTCACTAAATTAACTTCATATTCGCTGTCAAACGACCCCAGAATCGTGTCAAATATTAAAATAAATATCCCAACACACGCCAAGGGACTCCACTACAAAAAAAAAAAATTAAAAATAGACCTAAACTAGAACTGAACGTAAAAATACACTTTTTTGCGCGCAGAAAAATGGTAATTAATATTGCGACAGCCAGTAAGCTCAAATTAATCATAGTTATTTTTAATAGTAGACTTACACTTATTACTACCAATGTTCAGAATGTAATATCAAATTTAACAATCTACTTCAATTAATGTTAAGTTGATATAAATAACAACACACAACGTTTTAAACAATTGTCAATTACCATCGACAGAAGTTAGTACTATTACATTATTTCTCCATGAAATGCTTTATTTGTTGGCAAGAAATTGACAAAATATTTATATCCAAGGACTGTTCAAATCGGTTTCAAAGAGCCTTAAAATCCATTATTTTAACATTTCCCAAACTTCTAGAGGACGCCCCCTACCAAAAGTCAAATTCTGGATACGCCACTGGTCAGATGATAAATTAGTAATGGAAACAATTTCTATTGCATTGTGAACATTCGAAAAACTGAGACAACTCGTAACGACATGAGTTTATTGAGATAAATAATTGTTCTTCGACTTGATACACAAAAATCGTTCATAAGGCTGATCAATAATGAACCTAGAAAACTGTCTCTGAGCTGCTCTAAGATTGCTGAAAATGTTATATACTTGCAACCATTATCATGGAAATTGTTTAGGAACCTTAAAGAATATATGATTTTATATATTCCGTACAATAATAATTATGAGTGGTTAACTCTTAGACGTATGTGTAGGGTTTTTCATTGGAGTAACGATTAACGTTCTGCTTGAACACGCTTTATTGAATCTCACTCTGCACGTGTTAACATACAAACTTTGAATAATTCTTCCTTACGCTAATGAATATACTACTAATCTTTCTTACTGATATCATAATGTGAAACGTAATTTTTATACCTTGCTGGTACTCTACGTTTCTTCTTTGAACTATTTATAAACTGAGGTCCATTACTGTGAGAATTACTAAGTTATGAGGGATCTTTGGCTTTACATGTTCTTTAATGACGGTTCTTATGACTCAATGCCCAGTTTTTCTGCCACTTTATCCTTTGACTCATTATCATCCAATACATACTTTTTAACAATTGCAGTATTTCTGATAATTACATTTCCTGACGGAGCCTTAACTCTTACTGTTCATTTTTTATAATTATTTGATACATAGTTGAATCAAACTCAGAGCTCAGGTTATTATCTTTACTCATTCTGACAAGAACAGTGTCAACAGATTCAAGTTTACAATCTTGCACTTTATGACGTTTGTCATAGTTTGACTTCCCTTTCCATTTTCCCATGCATCTCTTTCGCTTAAATCTTCATCGAGAAAAACATTTTCATTAATTTCAGGTTTATTTTGTCCTGATTTTCCTACAAAATAACAATTCTTCTCGGCTCTCCCCAGTCGAACAGTGTGGTGTAGGTCAATACGCCATTATATTAACATCTCACCTTTCCAATTTCGTTTCTCAGCATGGGCAATTTTCAATATTTTCAACAAATTTTGTCTTTCTACTCCCCGATTGACCTGAGGCCATAATGGAGCTGAATATGTGATCTCAGTGCTGAATTCTTGTGCCAATTCATTGAGTTCAGAACTTGCTGTTTGCGTTTTTTTGTGGGGCTTTAAGAGCTCGTCAACAGCAAGGTCATTAGAGCCCATGCAGGTGGGGAAAATGCTGTTTCGCGCTATAGAGAAGAACCGTAGTGACTCTTCCCCGTGTGTGGGACTCGCCGAATAGCTCGACTATACCCACTAAAAACCCTCGTGACTTCAACAAATATCGAAATACAAAGATGAAAGAAAAGAAAACAGTTGCCCAATACATTATATCATAAAATATTTCTAAAAATTATATTTTCTAATTACAGAAACGAAGGATGAAAGGAAAGAGGAAAAATGAATGCAAATTTAAACCCTCTCGAGAACTTGTGGGAGGAGCCCCGATCTACTTATAAAATTCAATGGTTTATTAACATTAACCGTTTCATTTCCGATAATTGTTGGCAAATCTGCAGTCAGACCAATTTGTCTCCGTATACTCGAGTATCTTGTGCAGTTAGTAGGTGACGCACTGTCAGAGAAGAGCTACACTCCTCACAAACGGGTTCATCATCAAGTAGTAAGAGATAACGATGAGTGAGAGGACAATATCCTATGCACAGACGTGTCAGCAGGACCTCGTCTCGCCGGGCAGGCCTACAGGAAATGCTCCATTACTTAACAGAGGACTTGATAAGTCGGAGATTATTCCTTTCAACAGCTAACCACTCATTGTTCCATTCACTCAGAATCCTTATCTTGATGGAATTCAGGAGATGTCGTTTTGGAATCGTGAAAAAATCCACGCGATTCTTAAGGCATGCCGTCTTTGCGGAAACGTCTGCTTCCTCATTTCCTCTGATTCCCACGTGTCCGGGAATCCAGCAAAACATTGTGTTCTTTCCATCACTTTGGAGCGAGAAAAGCACGTCCTGGATGTTCTGGATCAGATTATCAGCTGAATACATAGTATGGATTGCATGAAGGGCACTTAGCGAATCAGAACAAATCAGGAAATTTGATCCGCGGAAGCATTTTGTTGATCGCAAAGCTCTCAATATGGCGTAGCACTCAGCGGTGTAAACGCTGCACAGGTCGCCTAGACGGTTGCCACAGGTCTCACGAGGAAAAACCACGGAGCAGCCGACACCATCTGCCTACCCGTCAGTAAACACAGGGATGTGGACCCGGTGTTTGTCCAGGATTAGGTGATAGTATACCCTCAACATCGGAGCTGGAGTGTTCTTCTTGTCATGATGCAAAAGATTGAAATTAATCTCCGGCTTGTGCAAAACCCAAGGAGGAGTCTTACTGAAACCTTGATTTAAGACATTAGGTGTGCGTATATTCAAGGTTTCCTTAATTTGTTTACAGCGATATCCGGAGGGTTGGGTTGCTCTCAGTCTGTTGTTGTAGAAACGGATAGAAGAAGAGAAGGGATGAAACACTGTATTGTGCACCAGATTGTCGGGTAAAGTTAGCACGTGGCAAAAGTGTTGTAACATGAGGAGTTGCCGCTGGACGTAAAGAGATGGTTTTCCACACTCGGCATACAAACTGGGAATGGGACTAGTGCGGTAGGTTCCCACAATTAGTCGGATTCCTCCATGGTGGACACTATCCAACTTCTTTATATAGCTTGCACGGGAAGAGTTATATACAACGCAGCCATAATCGAGCCGAGATGTTATGAATGCTCGAGAAAACTTGTGCAAGGAGGAGCGATCAGCGCCTCATTCCCTGCTACTCAAGCACTTCAATAAATTCAGAGACTTTAATGTTCTCGCTCTTAGGTCTGTCAGATGTTGAATCCAATTCAGTCTCTGATCAAAGATCAGACCTAAGAATTTTACAGAAGGATAGAATTTTAGAATGTTGTTCCCCAGGGCGAGGTGAGGTTCTGCCAGAAGGCTTGGTCTCCTACTGAAAAGAACACAGCGTGTTTTCTCAGCAGAGAAACGAAAGCCATTCGTCTTCGACCAGTGGTATAATCTATTGAGGACGAGTTGGGTTTGTCGCTCCGCACCTGTGACACTCTGTGATGAACAAGAGATAGCAAAATCATCGACAAAAAGACAGTGTAGAACAGGATTCTTCACAGCAGATGTGATGCTGTCTATGGCCACTGCAAATCAGGTCACACTCAGGACTGAGCCCTGGGGAACACCGTTCTCTTGAAGAAACAGATCCGAGGTGTGTCTTCCAATTCTGTAGCGGAAGGAACGCTGATCCAAAAAGGACTGTAGCATCAGAGGAAGACGTCCTTTAAACCTCCAAGCATTGACTTGTTTTAAAATGCCATGACGCCATGTAGTATCAACAGCCTTCTCGATGTAAAGAATATTCCGACAACATGTTGTCTTCGGACAAAAGCATCTTGAATTGCTGTTTCCAGGAGAATTAAGTTGTCCAGGGTGGAATGGAATTTCCTGAAACCACACTGTGATCGACTCAGCAAGTTATGCCTTTCCAGATACCAGACGAGACGTCGGTTGATAATTCTCTCCAGAGTTTAACCGACGCAACTCGTCAAGGCAATGCTTCGATAACTACTGATGGTCTTGTCCTTACCTGGTTTTAGTAAAGGGATAAGCGTTGCTTCCTTCCAGGAATTAGGGAATACTCCCTCGGACCATGAATGATTAAAGATATCCAGAAGGTATTCTTCCGACACGAGACTGAGTTATCTCAGCATTTCATAATGAAATGCGTGGTGTGGTTGCAACGCAAAGCTCAATCTCTCGTTAACGATCTGGTTTGGGACGGGGGTCTGGGTCAGGTCGTTGAGGAACCCACAAGGGGGAACTCAATATTAGACGTATTTTTACTCAAACCGGATGATCTATTTCTTAATTGCGAAATTGTACCAGGAATTAGTGATCATAAAGCTGTACTTCTTCATTTAAATTGGGTGACAGATAATAGGGAAAACGTAACTCGAAATAAAATATTTATATTTCAAAAAGCGCAGGTACATGCTACAAAAGACTATTTATCCGCGAATTATTATGACTGGGAGTCTCAGGGGAGCAGTATGGCAGAGCTTCAAACGTATAATTTTCTATTGCTTAGAAACGTTTGTCCCCACAAAATTGATTAAACCAAATCCCGATCCCGAATACTATAACGTGGAAATTAGAAGGCTAAAAAGAAAAGTCAGGAAATCTTACGCTAGAAAAAAGTATGATGAAGAGCATGAAATACGATTCAAAAACCTCACAAATAAACTTAATTACGCGAAAAAAGCGGCATATGAAGCCTATATGAAAATGTTAGTGAGTAATACGCAAAACAGTGGGCAAAATTTTTATCGCTATATGAGGAAACATAAAAAACATAAAGAAAACGCACTATTTTGAAAGGATAAAGAAAATAAATATATTTCTGATAGTATGGAAAAAGCAGATGTTTTAAATCATTATTTTGTTTCACTGTTTCATGAAGGGACAGATACATATTCACTAGAAAGAAATCTTGTAGGACAAAGTACATTCAATATGCAAGCTAAAATGATAAGGAAACGGTTAAAACTCACGAAAGGCCGGAAGTCAACTGGGCCAGATAATATACTTGTAGAAATTCTGAAATTAGGAGGAGAACCTATGGTCCGTTATCTGAGGCGATTATTTCAGGTTTCAATGAATAACAGCTCGGTTCCTAATGACTGGAAGAAATCAATTGTAGTTCCAATATATAAACCAGGCAACAAAACTAGTATAATAAATTATAGACCAGTGAACTTAACTTCAGTAGTATGCAAACAAATGGAACATTTAATTGTAGAATATATGATTGACGAGTGGAATAAATCAGGGTGGATGTACGAAGAGCAACATGGTTTTAGAAGAGGACACTCATGTGAAAGTCAAATTATTACTTTCAGGAAATAGCAGATTATATCGATAACGGTCAAAGAATAGATGCGATAATAATAGATTTCTCTAAAGCCTTCGATTTAGTGCCACACGATCTTTTAATTAAAAAGCTTTCAGCCTCGGGAGTAAACAATTTAGTTTTAATGTGGATTCAGGACTATCTCCGTAACCGTTCTCAAAAGGTAAAAATAGAAAATAAATTTTCAAGGGAGGGTAAAATAACATCCGGTGTTCCTCAGGGAAGCGTTTTTGGACCTATTTTGTTCTTAGCGTTTGTAAATGATATATATTTGAAAATTGATTGTAAGTTGCGCTTATTCGCTGATGACTGCATCATATATAGAAAAATTGAAGATAAGGATGACGTTTTTACTTTACAAAAGGATATAGACAATGTAAGCAATTGGGCAGAAGAAAATAAAATGAAAATTAACTCGGAAAAATGTAATGCTATGAGTTTTACAAAGCGAATTCACAGAGATCCACTTACATATAAAATCAAAAACGATATGATTCCAGAAAAAATATCATGTAAATATTTGGGAGTAATTCTGAGACAAGATTTAGGATTCTGAACACGTCAGTTATATTGCGCGGAAAGCCTGGAGAACACTTCATTTTGTCATGCGTACTGTTAAAAATGTAAATTTGAAACACGAAAACTTGCTTATATCTCTCTCGTCAGACCGATAGTGGAGTATGCGACCGCTTGTTGGGATTCTTATCGGAAGGGACAAATTCAGGACCTCGAACGAGTTCAATAAAGGCTCTAAAATTTATTAATCGCGAATCGAATTTAACAGATAGCGTAGTTTTCGTATCGTTAGAAACTCGAAGGAAACGAGCTAGACTAGTAACTTTATACAAAGCTTATAAAAATGAACCCGCTTGGAAATATATATCAGAAAATTTGGAACATCGTACTCGAATAAGTAGAAAAGACCATTTCTTGAAATTCAAAACTAGGAAACAAAAAATAGACGTTGGTAAATTTTCATTCTTAAACAGAACAATTAGGGATTGGAATTCAATGCCTGCATCGGTTGCGGAGATGATATCGGGCTCTTCATTTACTCACAAGGTTAGGTAAGTTCTGGTAGATAGTGTGTGGTAGTGTAGTTACAAAGCCTGTTGTTTAGGGATGATGGGTAGGATAGTGATGTGAAGTGAAGTGATGTAAGAAGGAGGGCAATAGGGGAGTCAGAAAGGGAAAAAAGTAAAAGTGTGAGTGAAGTGATGTGCACCTAAGTTATTCAAGTGTCTGGGTCGGTTTTCTAAGTGTAATTATTAAACATATTTTTTAGAGTTTGGTTCAGTCATTGTTTAATTTAGTTCGAATACTTTAATTTAATTTTAAATTACTTTAAATAATTGAATTTAATTTTTAATTGCTTTAATAATTAAATTTAAGACAAATTACTTTAAATAATCAAATTTAAGATAAAAAATAACTTTTTTTTAAAAGAATTAAATTATGAAATTTAGTTTTTAAATGGTATGATATTATATTTTTTAAATACATTTCTCATGTTAGTACTTTTCTTATTTTTATTTTAATACTTTTCTTATTTAATTATACTCTTATTTTAACACATTCTTATTTTAATTCATGTATGATTTTGTATATCCTCGTTTAATTTTTGTTGTTGTAATTGATGTATTTAAATTTCTGCCTCCGGACATGACAGCCCAATTGCAGTAATAAATTATTATCATTATTATTATTGAATCAGGACCAGGCGCAGTGTCGTTAGAGCTGACTCAAATTCCCACAAAAGAAGGAAGAGTTGTAGGGTTTCCAATTCGTGGAGTGAAAGTCAAAAGGTGTGCTCTCTATTTCCCTTTTTCTCGCGAAATCAGGATCGCAGTTTGCTGTAGATGTTAGGTCAGCAAAGTATTCAGCCACCACTGTTGCCATTTCTCTGTTGTTGGTGAGAACGTGACCCTGATAATTGAGTTGGGACTCGAGAATACCTTCCAGATTGTTTTCGGATTGACTCCCATACTTTAGTGGACGATGTTTTTCTCTTAATGGTGCTTAGAAACTCTTTCCAGGAGGTGGATCTGGATTCTTTGGTAGTACTGCGCGCCTTTGCTCTAGCAATCCGATATGCGGCGAGGCTTTCCGGAGATGGACTACCCTTCAATTTTCGCAATGCTCTTCACCTTGCCCGAATGTCGGACCGACATGCGTCGTTCCACCAGGGGACATGAGGTCTTTACAGAAACTTAGATGTTTTTGGAATGGCTTCTTCAGCGGCTTCATGAATCACCTTGGTCAGATGGTCCACCCTCTCTTGGACACTACCCGCTTCTCTGAAGACAGACAGAGAACGGTAGTGTCCAATTAGCCTTTCTGAGAATCCATTTCTGTGGCTTTCATTCGGGAACAGTCACACGTTCCTGCAAGGACAACCAGATAGGATGATGGTCGCTGCCATGCAGATCATCTTCTACCTTCCATTGAAAGATATCAGCAACTTCAGGAGAGGAAATTGATAGGTCTATAGCAGTCCATGACCCCGTGGCAAATGCAAAGTGGTTCATCTTCCCGGTGTTCATTAGGCATAAATCTTCTCGCTCAAAGAGACAATTCAGCAGTCGGCCCCTGGGGCAATCGCTCGACGAGCCTCACAGTACACTGTGGGTGTTGAAATCTTCAAGGGGGAGGAATGGTCGAGGGAGTTGGTGATTTAAATCCCTGAGGGAAGTCTCCGAGAAATCTCGTGTCGGAGGAAGATACATAGAACACACGGTGACAGCTGGTATGCTGTGAATTTTGACTGCTATAGCCTGGATTTGAGTTTGTAGGAGAACAGGTGAGCAGTGGATTGTCTTTCTAGCAAACACGGCAACTCCACCTCTTGCTCGATCTCCCATGGTGTCGTCATATCGGATGCTGCTGTATCCTCGCAGAGAGGGTGAGTTTTCTGGTAAAAGGTGTGTCTCTTGCAGGTAAATACAGATCGGATTACGACGCGCTAAGTGTTGTAACTCTTCGTGTTGAGTTCTATAGCCTTTAAGGTTCCACTGAAGTATGGAAGCCATTACTTTTTGGAACCTCCGGGATCAGGCTCGTGAATGTGCATTTCCGCGTCACCGTCGGGCAATGCACAATCTGACACGGAGGAAGCGAGTACAGAGACGTTTTTTTACGTCTTTGTGATTTTTTTCACGATATTGTTTCCGATGTTTTTAAAAATTCGACAAGGTTCAGATTAGCCCTAGAACCCTGCTTTGTCTTTTTCTCTGTCTTCGTTGTTACCGTGGTAGATTTCGCACTACTTGACGGTTTCTTTGTAGTAGATGGTGGTGCTTTAGGCTTCACGGGAACGACTGAAACATCTTTCTTTCCGCATTTGCACGGGCATGTGCACGACGTTGTCGAAGACACGTCAGTGAAATCGGCTTGTACGGGTACAGTTTTATTATTTTAGGTGTCTTCGCTGCGGTGGAGTAACTGGTAGAAAATACAGGGTGTAAAGCCCTATATTTCTTCCGTGCTTCACCGTACGGGATCATCTCCGTAGCCTCTATCTCCTACAGTTTCTTTTCTTCCAGAAAGGCGACGCACTCCCTGCTCCAAACCGGGTGACAGCCTGTGCAATTAATGCACTTTGCAGGCCCCGGGCATGAGACTCCGGGATTGTGTGCCTCCTTTCCGCACTTCCCGCAAGTATCCCGGCCCTTTAAGAATGTTGTGGTATGTCAAAATCTCTGACTCTTAAAACAGCGCAGAGGATTTGGAATAAAGGGATGCACTGGCAGATTAAGCCATCCAGCTTTGAGATCTTTCGGAAACTGAAGACAGTCAAATGTCACGATGAAGGAACTGGTCTTCTGCGGAACACCATTAACCTTCCTCATGATTTGACTGACCTCAACCACGTGGTCAGCCTCCCATTCTGCAACAAGTTCGTCAGTTGCCATTTCCATTATGTCCCTGCAACTTACGACCCCCTTGCTGCGATTAAGCGCAGCATAAAGCTCGCACTTCACAGGGAACTCTCCCAACAAGGTACATTTTAAAAATGCCAATGCCTGCTTGTTGGATTTTGTTTCCAACAGCATTGACCCATTACGCAGTCTCTTAATAGATTTCAGCGTTCCCTGTAATCATTTGTAAATATAGAACGGGGATACTTTCTCAAGTGTCCCATCTATACGTGTCATTATGACAAAAACATTCTCATGAGAAATGTTCTGTTTCTTTACTACTTTTGTTTCTGAAGCGGGAGGGCTGTGAACCCTCGGTCGCTTCGAAGACGTTTGGGTGGAATACTCACCTTGCGGCACACCCACTCCGCAAGGCGGGGGAATCGAAGCATCTGTCATCCTGTCCCACGAGTTCGGAGGAAATAAATGACTGGTGATGTGGACCCCCGCATCACGCAACTAAGCCTTATTCAACTGAGGTGCGGCAGTTGCCCCAGAGGTTGTCCGCTAGCCAGTGTTTATCCTCAACGCCTATTCACCTCATCGGCACGTAACACACCTTGAGGTTGAGGGATTTTTATAGAGGTTTAATCCTTCCTCGTGACCCAGCCAATTAAGGCAAGATATCTGCCCTTTGAAACACGCAACTTGCCACCATCGCGCCAATGGTGGCAGCTGAAGCATGCCCAAAGCTTACGGTGTCCGAGGACTGGTGGCGCAGTACAGTCCCCAGCTCGGGGCCGTAGGGTCGCCAAACCCATGCTCAGTCGAAACTGAGCCCCTGCGGGGTTGCTGTCTGCGAGCAAATTCATGTTATCTATTACAATAGTCAATAACAATTAATAAATATTCTTTTGTTGGAAAGCGCCCAGTATGACGATAGCAAATATATCCCATGATTTGTCGGGAAATGTTCAGAGGTGTTGGAGTAATCATCCAGACGGATCATTCGCCTCACAGACGTATACAGTACGAATTTTAGTTTATAGAAATAATTGTATTATGTCGTAAGTCTCCTCCGCTATTCTCAGCTTCAGTCGGTTTGTGACCCACAAGGGGAAAGTTTGTTAGACATAGGAAATCATCGCAATTTTCTGAAAGACTCGAATTTAGGAAATCTGAATGTCAGGCGGTGATCCCACTGACGTATGTGGTTGGTAATTCAGTTCTTAACGGTTTTATCAGCCATAGCGTATTTACATTTTTTCGTTGTATTGGATAAGTTATGGAATGTATCCAAATACAATTTATTATTCATCTACAATTTTTCGGTTTATTTTACTGCGAAATCTGTGCCTCTCTGCAGATCTCGTGCCATGAACCGCGACCGAACTGTGCAATATTGTAATCCATGTTGCGTACATTGTGCATTGTTATTTTAATTTTTTTAATTAGCCATGGAACACCAAAATGAACAAATAAGAGTTACTAAAAAACGAATACGTCAACATACGTTACAAGACGGAGCCATTCACACTGTCGGCCTCTGAGACGGATGATCCTAATAACACACAAAAAAGATGATTCGGTTGCGGGGATAACAGATTTTTGAACAAAGTTGACTCCCGTGACAACGCTTTACAAATTTCTCCGCATCCTTATTTATCCCCTTCCCACCAAACCTTGCTTTGTAGTCTATTTTTCGTAGCCACGATTCCTGGGCGTCTTTCATGAACAATGGATACTTTGCCTTGCAAGGAAACCAGTTGAAATATACCCGTAAGAAAAAGGTTTTTTGTATATGCAAAACTCATCTTTTAATGGTTTGAAACGTGAATTTCTTGGCGTATACCAATTCCCTGTACTGATTCTCTGTCAACATTGTATCTTTTTGAGGATCGCAATCGACTTTTGACAAACTCATAGCTTTTGGATCTGCTTCTCCAGGGATTGCATAAATATGGTAATCCTATGTGTAAATTTACGTTTCATGTTTCTGTCGCACGAAAAATTTCACTATCTAAACAAAGAATGTGCAATATTTGTTGTACCTTTCAGATACTTTATTTTATATTAATACATCGACATTAATCGATTGGAAACGGAGAATCCACCAATCAATACGTGCGTATGGTATCGTCATGGGAAAGAAAATAATATTCAAGATCTCTGTTAGTAGATAAGATTGTGATCTGTCACTAGATCAAATGTTATGCCGTATAACCATAGGTGAAAACATTTGCAAGCGAACACTAAGGCAAACGCTTTTCGTTTCGTTTCAGAATAGCGTTTCTCGGTTTCTGAAAGTGTTTTGCTGGCATAATCAATAGGTTTCCAGTTGGAGTTTCCTTTTTGAATTACTATAGCGCCTAGTGCGTCAGGTCCAGCACCTGCAACTTTTGTCGATGTAAATACGTTTCCGCGTTTCCCATTAACTCCCCCAGGGGACTTACATCTAGTAAGTACGTGTTTGGCGAACACGGGGCCCCGAGCTGAGTCTGGCATTACTTCCACTTACTTGTGCCATGCTCCTTCCTTTCTCTTTTCTGACCTCCCTTGGTCACCTCTTGTTCTTTTCGATCCCGACGCNGGGCTAGGGTATCTTTCATTTTCCTCTTTCCTCTTCTTCTTTTTTTAAAAATGTTTGTAGGAACGTTTTGCTATATGTTGGAATTTGTGTTTTGAGTTGTAATGCAGGAGGGTTTTTAGTGGGTATGGCTGAGTCTTTCGGCGAGTCCCACACGCGGGGAGATTCATGTTGGCTCTCCCTAGTGCGTAACTGCATTTTCCCTACCTGTACAAGTTTTAAGGGCTCTAATGACCTCGCTGTTGACGAGCCCTAAAGCCCCACAAAAAAAAAATTCCCATTAACCTCTTTATCTCGCGAAAGACTTTTCCCTGTATATTGTTCGTTCGTATTAGTGTTTGCTTCGCTATAGTAGAATGATCCGTGGATCTATATATTAAATTGGCGGCCAATCTTTTTGAAATGTCAAATAGCGAGGACAGTGACAGAAATCTTACAGTATTGTGAAATAGTGTGCTTCAGGTGATCTCCAATGGAAGTCTACTTTCATCTAGAAATGAAACGAAAATTAATTTACAGTGTGTAAGGTAAATACTTACGAGTAATGAATATAGAGGACGTTTTTTCAATTGAAAAGGAAAGACTTTTCCTACATTCAAATTAAATCAATTGAAGTTTATTGTTTACTTTGAGTGTACAAGTGAGTATGTTTTGTATTTTTTCAGTTAATACACACTGAAGAAGCATGGATGAAATCGACCGATGAAGTCAGCGATGACAGTCTTAGACTACGCTTTTTACAGGATGCCACAAAAAAATGTGTTCACTCGAATTTTACGTTATTCCGTCTTGTTTTTTAAACAAGTTCAGTCAGTTAGTACAAGCATGAAATAAAGGACGAACGGTAATTCTCCAGTCGCAGAAAACCTCAAATTTCATCAAGGGTTTCGGGTTTCCTGACATTTTGCACTGCTGTGGTCTTCGATTCAAGTGGTCTATAAGCCTACCCGGTGACATAAAAATCCATGAATTTCAACTCTTGTTTACCAATATCACACATTCTATCATTTAACATCAATCCTTTTCCCTCTAGAGTAGCGCGAGCATTTTGCAGCCTAACAGCATGCTCTTCTATGGCTTCCCCGTTAACAACGATCATTTAAGAATTTTTCCATACCTTCGTAGTCCTGGAGAACTAATGTCAAAATTCTTTAAAATATTTCCGGGGCACAATTCAAACCAAACATTGGTCTCTTGTATCCGAAATGCTCAGAATCTGCCACAAACGTTTCTCTAGATTTTTCACAGAGTTCGATTTGGTAATAAGTATCACTAATATTTAAAGTGCTAAACCAATTACTTCCCTGTGATTCAGATCGTCTTCAATAATCGGCAACTGAAAGCGTTCGCGTACATTCGCTTCATTTGCTCAACGCATATCAACACATAGCCTGTATTTCACTGAATCTCTACGTACTGGCACAATTGGAGATACCCATGGGGTCTGTGTCTCTACTTCCTTCATTATCTCTTACCTAAGTAATTCACTTCTCTCCTCCTGAATCTGATCACGAATTTTGAACGGAACTTTATTGTTGAGTTACTGAGGGAACTGAATGAGCGATAGGTAACTTGAGTTGAAAATCTTTTAATATGCCGATTTCTGTAACGAGTTTCTTGACAACAAACGTATTATTTACTAGCATCTATGAAGTGATTCTAATAATTCCCAACGTCTTTATGGTAGGATCACCCAACGATGCTAACCCACTTCCTTTCACGAAATTGTGCGATACCTACCACTCCTTTGTGCGATAAAAGTGAGTGCTAATCAAATTCGCCCAATAAATGTAAAATCTTATCTTGTCCATAAGAAAATATTTTCCTATCAGTTTCCCGCGATTCACTCATAATTTTCTTTCTATTTCAACTATGTCCAACACTTTTCACTTACAACATTGCATCTTTTTATTTATTTATTTATTTATTATTTTCTTCATGTCCCTGCCTCAGAGTAAATACAGGATGTTTAAACACTACATACTTCTTAGTATTTTGTACATACATAGTTCTTCTGTTATCTATCGGTCTCCAACAAGTTATCTTCGAAAATTTCTAAGAACCTCACGCAAACACAAAATTTTACCGCAGAAATTCGAAAACATAATATACTTTGCTTTAATTAACTTCACTTCATTTATTTGGTCGATCATATCTATCTTCATGTACTCGTCCAAATACACTCGTCTCTCATTCCAAAACACAGCATTCCCACAAGATATGTTCCACTGTTTCATTGACCATTCTACACAGACACTGCCCTGTTTTCAGATTCCCGATCTTTTATAAATATTCATTGAAATAACCATTTCCAGCAAGAATTTGCTTCATCTTAGGCGAAGAATCGAACCACTTCTTCCTCTTTTTCTGCATTTCGAACGATGGGTGTAAATTAAAAAAGCTCTCTACCACTTTTTTCTTCTCCCATCTTAACTGTCAACCGTATAAACAATTCACCATTTTCACTTTAGACTATTCATATTCTTATGCTATTATCTCCTTCTCCATCAGTACTGCTCCTAGTTTACGTACTAAATATCTGAATTTTATTCTCTCTATGTGTATATCGAGAGGCATTTCACCCAGGAACATTTCTATTGGAGGCGCAGACGTTGCCACATAACAATTGCTCCAACTTTGTAGACATATTCTCTGTATGCATCGTCAACATTCAGGTGAAAATTGCGACGGACCGATACTCGAACCCGGGACTGTCATCTCTGGCCGCAGGTGTGTCTACTGCACAACCCGCCTCGACTACCAAGTCCATAAGCAACATACACCCGGCCTGTTCAGGTGAATCTTTCAGGAGATAAGTGATCACAGGCGGCTCCAATGCACTTAAACACTGGTAACGCAGGCCGGGATTATACTATACAGAAAGAGACTCGGTTCTGGAGCTTAAAATTGAGTTTTTTCAACAAATACGCTATCATTCGTGTTCAAACTCTAAAAAAATTCTAAGTCTCCATCAACACATCGGATCATATTCATTTCACCTTATTGTTCATTCCTATTCTATTTTTATTCGACTTTTTCTTCCGCTGAACCGCGATAACTTTTCTCTGAATTTATTCAAGATTTTAAAACGTGGGTCTCTGTTTTCTATCACCAGGCAGCACCTCAGTCACTGTCTTGGGTTTCCTCTACAAGGCAATTTTTTTGTGGGGCTTTAGGGCTCATCAACATCGAGGTCATTAGAGCCCTTAAAACTTGTACAGGTAGGGAAAATGCAGTTACGCATTAGGGAGAGCCAACATGACTCTCCCCGCGTGTGGGACTCGCCGAATGACTCAGCCATACCCACTAAAAACTCTCCTGAATTACAACTCAAAACTCAAATTCCAACATATCTCAAGACTTTACTAAAAACATTTAAAAAAAAAAGAAGAAGAGGAAAGAGGAAAATGAAAGATACCCTAGCCCTAATAGCGTCGGGATCGAAAAGAACAAGAGGTGACCAAGGGAGGTCAGAAAAGAGAAAGGAAGGAGCATGGCACTCTACAAGGCAAAGATTGCAAAGTTGGGGCATGTTTATAAATATGTTTTTGTTCATAGCGCTACTTTAGAATTAGTATCCATCAACTCACCATTGAATACATTTACTAACGCATTATAAGCGCGTGTAACACAAAATAAAAACATACGATAAAGTACATTTTAATTGTCATAGCGTTTAAAAACACTATTTTACCTTACACATTTCATTAGTCCTTAACGTCGCCCGTGGCGTACAGATAATGTGAGAGTGTGGTAACAAGGAGGTTGAGGGTTTGATCCCTGCAGGAATGGTTGGATATTTTTATTAAGTTTTATCTACGTAACGTTATTCGAAATGATAAGTTCCGTATGAGTTTTTAATCAGGATCATATATATTCATAGTCTACGAAGCACAGGCAATATTTTGATATTTACGTAAAGAAATATATTTGGTTATTACGATATATTCTTAAGTTTTTACCTAATTTCCTAAGTATAATTATCAATATTTCGGTGTTATTCTTACATTACACGACTTCCGCAAGTTGTTTAACGAAAAATAAATATACCGAATGATGATAGTCCCAAAATGAAAGTTGATAGTGCCATACACAAATTTCGTAATACTTAATTCATCAAACTTAATGAAAATAAAAAGTAATGTTAATGAAATTTAGTTTTAATGAAAAGTATAGTCCATAATTGTACGTAGAGGATCCAAAAATTGCACGACGTCAGTGGTGCCTTCAAGTAGTGAGCAAGCATCATTACGTTTTGGTTAATCACAACCTACTTGATCATACTACGGATTATCGAATACATACAACCTCCCCATATCGCTTTTGAACTCGTATTGCGTTTTGAGGATACCCACGGGCACCTTAGTGTGCCGCTATTGTTATACTCGCCAGCGGATAGAGACCCTAGTCGCTTGTTCAATGACAGCATACGGACTTTCTGTAGTCTGTGATGAGTATATAATATGAGACTTTGGCGATAGTTCATTGCAGAGTTTTTTGCTAAGTAACACTTGAGTAGGACGAGTTTGTTTAATGACCTTAATATTTCGTACGACATTGTATAGTTCTAAGGAGTATCTTGGGTAGATTTTGAACGCAGTGTCAAAAGATATCTGTATATAATAAGTTTTGTATTTTGAGAAGTGAGTTTGTGTGTAGTGGATTGGGCTAAAACCCTAGGTCAATCTGTAGGTTTAAAATTGTTTCTGTTCTGATTTTTAAGAGTCGGGTCTTAAGAAATTAATGTTATTAAACAAATACAAACTTTGATCTAACAAACAGTAATTTTTTCGTCAAGATAATAATGTGTTTATTACTGGTTTGTGTGTCTATGAAATAGTTACCCATTAAGAGTAAATATTTTTGAATGTGTTTGCTGAGGATTGTTTATGTGTGAATAACGTAAGTTGAATTAATTTGTTTTTGGAAGAACTTATTTCTGTTCATGGGCGAATAACATGCTTTGATGATTATTTATTTAAGACAATACATTTTAAAATTAATTGCTATTGTGTATGTTTAGTATTTTTTGTGGGGCTTTAGGGCTCGTCAATGTCAAGGTCATTAGAACCCTTTGTATGTTAAGTAAAGATAATTTTTGGAAATATACAACACTTAAGAAAAGTCTAGTGGCTATTTTGATTATTGTGTTATTGGACGGTGGATAGTTACTTGAGAGTTTTGTTCTTCTATTACTTTGTTTCTGTTAATTGATATTGTTTAAAGTGGTAAAGTGCGTGGTATGAGATTTGAAAGCAGGAAAAGAGTTTTTTGCCATGATTTTAAGATAAATATAAATTTCAAGACCTATGTGTTAAAGGTGTGGGAATAAGAAAGGATACGGCCTGGGTGTGTCAGGAATGCAGAATGCAAGAAGCAGACACATGAACTGTCGCATCAAATTTGGCAGAGTCAATAGACTGATTAAACATTGAATGACAATAATTTGAAGAACGTAAACAAAAAACTTGATATCCTTTCTGAGGACATAAAAGATATTAAGCAATCTATACCACTCCTATTTTACCAATATGATGTGATAATAAATGAAATGAAGGAATTTACTTTTTATGGAAATTGTAAAAAAAAATAAAGAAAAGAAGTAAGGGGGTAATTTATGAGGGTAAATAAACTGGGCCAAATGACCTCTGTATGGATATTCAAAAGCAGTACATAAACAAGAGATGAACAAAGAAAGTATTTGTGTAATTATTGACCATACTGATGCAAAATTAATAAATTTGAACAACCTAAAACCCAATAAAAACAAGTGTAAAACATTTGTTAAGTTTAACAACTAAATAATTCGAAACAAGTTTCTGGAAAATTCTAAAATCAAGGAATGAAAGTTGAAAATCAAGTATCAATTTTTATGAACTGTTATTTCCTTTTATCAGTAAACTGTTTTGGAAAGTAAAGATGAAATGTAAAGAAAGAAAGTAAGTTTAGGTTTATATGGATAAACAAGGTAAATATTATTATCAAGAGAATGGAAGACTAGCATCATCAATTAGTTCATTAATTATTACGGAAAAATAATTGCGCAAAAAAATTCAGTCTAATAATTAATCTATGCTCAAACTCATCATGAACAGCAAAAATCTTCCTTTGTAAACTCTTTCAAATTCAGGTTGAAGAAATACATAGAGGTAGTATCTATATCGTAATAAGTGCATTGAAGCAGTATTCAAATAATGCAGAGAAAAAATAAAAAAAATTGTGACATCATTTCAAAACCTTAATCTTGCTCAAGGTATTTCAAAGCTTATGTCAAAATAACCCGAGATTAAAAAGTCCTGAAATCAGGAATAGCTAATGAGAAAAAGATTCGTACTGTACTGTAATAGACAAACAGATAATTACATAATATATCAACCTATTTTCTGCTCTTTAACAAGTGATAGAAATCTTGAATTGTGTACAGTAAATTGTATTGAATTTAAAGAGTATCACACTATTCTTGAGTCGTTTGTTAATATGCTTACAGTTATTCAATCCCCCAGTTCGGCCAAATTGTAATTTGGAAAGAGGATAAAAAAGGCGGCAACAGAAGCAAAATGCTGTACCACCTCTCACTGTTTACATCAACCATCGCATCTATTTTTCCCATTCTCTGCACAGCGATATTGATGATCATTTGAAAAATTCTTTTTTTGAGAGTTATTTGGACACTCAGGATTTGATTTTAGGAACAGGGATGGCCCCTTCAAAACTATGTCGTTTCTCTGCTCTTTTTTTAATGTGCTCGGTCCAGGTATGAGGGTCAGTTAATAGTGACCTAAGCTAAATTGGCCATCTTGTTTTTTGACGTAGTAGCTTAATTTTTTTCGTTTTTTTTGTTAGCCTCGTTCCGCGGTACGTAGTAGCTTCATTAGAAGTTTCTTGTATACCACCGTTACCAGTCTGTGCTGCGTATTTACATAGCTGCACTGGTACTAGTATTTACCAACGCCGTTTGAATCCATCTACTCCAGCGCTAACTGAAGGAGAGAAAAACTTGTTAATTTTGATGTCATTGATAGTAAAGCTTCACGTGCGCATACACTTTCTTTAGGGTATTTTTCGTTTACGAGCGCCTGAATGTCTTTTCGACATTTTTATTGCAACATTGTAGTCAACAATACAGCTAAAACAGTCACGAATAAATGGCACTTCTTATTTATACACTCAACTATGTTCGCACACCCTACAAAAATTGTCATATCAATTAAAATTGCTTGGTCGTGACGCAAACTACGTTGAAAATTTTGAGGGGTTCTAAATATGGACTTTTTTTGGGAGTTTAGAATATTTTATAGTTAAGTAATGAAAATACTTGTGAAGTAGCATATATTAAAATAAAAATTATATCAATGTATAAATTTTAAAACCTAACGGACATTTTAACATGATAAACAGATAAACTTGCCCTTCGCGGTCGGGACGATTAACCTACTGGATCACTTTTAATGCAAACTCTTTTCTTTTACAGTGCTAATGAAAGATATAAAATTAGTTTAATTTTGGATACTGCACAAAATTTCAAGAAAAATGAAACCAAACCACCATTTACAAGTTATCCCTTCCCCTTTATTTTACATCGAGAAGATTAAACTGCTCTTGACAATTAGAAAATAGAATGCATGAAAAAAGTTTCTTTTTTTATAAAGTTAATTTAGCATCCTATATAGACAAGGGTCCAAAAAGTGTTTGAGAAAGCATGTGCATTGGTTTTGCACATGGGTCTTAATATGGAGTTAGGGTAAATATGAGAGATTCTCGGTCTCACTTGGTTCGTCCTTCGCAGTGAAATATTTCCATAAACCATCCATTTCGAAGCGTTCGGCCGGTGCTTCAAGCAAAATTTGCCAACTCGACCTTTGAAAATCACAATATTTAGAATTACAACCCATGTGGTCGTATAATATCCGCAGGTATGTCTGTAGGGTCAGTCCTATGAGAAAGCTCCTGAGTTGACCTCCGGAAGTGGTGGGTCAATCAGTATTTCGCGCTAAACCGAAAATATTTGCTTCATAACATAAAAAATATATAGGGTTGCAAAGATGTATTTACGCGTCGCAGATCCTTCTTTGTGAGATACGTCTGCTGGGTGCTCACCTACAGGTCATGATATTAAACTATTCTGTGGAATGCTTTGCACTAAAGCCGTGCTTAACATTCGCTACTTATTACTATGAAATTATAAATGACACCAGTGGTGTATTGCTAAATAAAAAAGTACCGGAACGCCGATCCTTCAAGTATTAAAAATTGGTAAATAGGAATCATTAAATGAAAAATGGATTAATCATGTTACGTCGAATGAAAATGGTAGACGGGACCGGGATTCGAACCCGGGACCTTGAGCTCTACGCGCTCATGCGCTTACCGACTGCGCCATCCCGTTCGCTTCTCGGGTCCGTCTATCATTCTCATTCAACTTGTGAAACCCAAAGACCTCT
>NNCF01127193.1:1932924-1956683 GCA_002313205.1 Laupala kohalensis
CGGGATGGCGCAGTCGGTAAGCGCATGAGCGCGTAGAGCTCAAGGTCCCGGGTTCGAATCCCGGTCCCGTCTACCATTTTCATTCGACGTAACATGATTAATCTGTTACCTGGCGGTGAGGTTCACCGCAATCTAAGAGAATTCTATGTTTGAAAAATGGATGTTCAGACATTGTTTCATAATGTCATTACAAAGTGAACAATATATGAACTCTGTACTCCTTGAGCATCTGTGACCGGTCTCGCCTATTATCTATTATTTGGCACCACGAGACGGCGCATCCCGCCAGTAGTCACACAACCGTAACGACGACTGGTCGTGCAATTGGCGCATCTATGGCGCTGGCGGCGCGAGACTTGGAGAGGCGAGCCTCTTACAGGGGGCGTCCTGACGACTTAAGGCGGCACTGGCACTCAGTCAACAGACTTGCTCTCACTCGCCGGCAGTCCGCAACATGTGAGCAACATCACTTGCACTCACGTTTATCACTAGCCGCACCATGTCGGCTAGCTGCGAGACGGCACTCACTCGCCTCGCCATCACACCGCAGCGTGGCAGCCGCACGGCGACCTCTTCACCAGGGCGCACATTCGCTTCGCCAGCAGCCTCCCTCCCTGGTTATCTCATTGTACTGGCCAGCAGTCACTCGCCATCAATCATCATTTGCCTCTTCAAGCAGGCAATCGCTCGCGTTTACCTCACCAGAGCAGTAGCCACATGGCTACTACGCCATCCACGGATCACCTCATCACAGTGTCTCTTCATTATTTTTTCTCCATTTAAGATTGCAAGTCATATTAAATTGTTGTTAATGGCAACCAGTGCTAATTTACCTCATCCACTTTCCTTATTCTCTAAATTGACCTAAACTATTGATCTTTCGAATAATTATCCTTGTGCAGGTGTTTCTAGGAAAATTATCTGCACAAATTTGGTCCTTCAAGCACAATGTAATTTCATTGATGTATAGATATTCTTCTATGGAAAAATTGTCTTTACATTGGATAAATATAAATAATACTTTTTACATTTTATTATTATAATAATTTTTAAACAATTACGTATCATAATTTTCCTATTTATTTATAAATATTTATATTTTTTTTAACAAAAATACCTATAAGGGATCATGTACATAATTTTTCGTATATGCTTTTTTCATTTGTGTATCTACTGCAGATCTGTGACTACGTAACCAAGTTTTAACAGATGAATTTGGGTTTCATGAGTCTAAGGGTGGACCATGTAGTTTAATAAATAATAAATTTCAAACATGGTCAATAACAATACATGACCTCGTATCAGTCAATATTAATTTCATACAACTAAAACCACTTTCTCTTTTTGAAGAACTACATGCAATCATTTTTTCCCCAGGACATTAATTCTTCCAAATTTAAAGGAATTGAACGACCGCCATAAAATGCTTACCGAGATTATTTAGGTAAAGTTTTTTTAAATGGTATATCAAAATGTTAACACAATTTCAGCTTTTCCAAATTGCAAATCGATATCGCAAGGCCATTCGTTTGGTTCATGAAATTTTAATTCATCAAAACTTTTTACACCTGTACCAGAATTTTGTCAGTAAGAAATCTATGTTTGAAATTGTTTATTAAACTAGTTAAAAATTAACTTCTATTAATAATACTTATTCTTTCATTATTTGTTAAGTCAATTGAGTTTATCTTCATTTTATTAATATCATGTTCTGCTTCTACTAATTTAAATCCTTTAAAAGTTCTAAATGCATTGTTGTTGAAGTTGAAGCAATTCAAATGATCAGAATATGGTCGATCATTCTAAACTAAGTAATATGCCATCTGAAATACTTTTAATGTACTATTCACTTTGCAATCTTTTATATTGTCGATTAGATTATCTAATTTTTGTTCAGTCGATAATTTTAAAATTTTTTCAGTTTCAATGTGGGATGTTCTATTTCAATGGTTAAAGATTTTTTTGAACAAAGAAGTCAATTCCAAACTTCTGTCTTTACCAAAAGAGGAAACCATTATCAAGCACCATTCCTTTGTTAGAGGAACCCCCTGACTTTTAGAAGGTCCTAAATTTTTCTCACTATCACATGTCAAACATCCCAATTTTCCATCATTGCATGTCAGCCAAGGATAATTTTTTTTACCTTACTCCATAAATCACTATTCCCAACAAAGGGCTAGTTCAGAGTTACTTCTGATTCAGTCGTAAATTCTCCTTTCACAATTTTACTTTCACTAGAACTTTTATGTCTCGATATTAATGATGGACGAGTACCCATGTTAGTATTATTTTTCACATTCTTTTTTATTTTCATTCTTATCTTCAGATTTTTATTGTTTATTCAAAAAATTAATTAATGATGCTTGCTTGCATTTTGTACTCATCTCGTGTAATTAAATAACCAATTATCAGATAAAAGTTGGCATAAAATGTTTGAAAAGAAATTCTTAATGAATCACTAGCACTTCTACTACCTCAGGAATCACACAGAAATGGTTTATCTATTTTCAAAAATGTTTCTAAACAATATATCAAGAAGAACTGTGGGGGTTGTACATGCATTCATAGGTTCATAAAATTAACCAATAGTTATACATTTTGTGAATTTCAGGTAAAGGGAATTGAGCTGACCAGTCTTCAAATATTCTTTAATATTTTTTCAATGGAAATTAGATGGGTTTAACAATAAAGTAATTCGTATAATGTATTTTCATTTGTGTTCTTGTCATAAATTTCTATAGATCATAGACCATTACTAATTGAACAATTTTAAGAAGGTGCTTACTATAGGCATCTGCCCTGAGTAGGCATTGACCCACTTAGGATGGAAAATTTTCTTTTAATAGTTAAGCCTATTAGAAAACACTTCAGAAAAGTAATACAATTACATTGTTCGAATTGACATATTGTTTTCATTGAAGTTTTATTTTAAAAAATTTGTCAATACAAACAATGTAATTGTATTACTTTTCTGAAGTATTTTGTAGTCAAGGTTGTACTTAGTTCTGATTAATTAAATTTACAATGTATGCGTTTCAAAAAATTACCCTGGAACGCATTAAAAAAAAAATAATGTGAGGGAACATTGTTCCACTGCATTCCACCCCAATACACCACTGAACAATACTTATTTTCCTGTAGCATGGGATTTTTAATATATTTGTTACATAATTTTCATTAAATTATCAGTTTAAATTGATCCATATAGAAAGTTATGAGAAGAATGTCTAAATTCATTTATTAAAAATTTACTTTAAATTACTTTTATAATGAATAAATCTGAGTGTTGCTTCATACCCTGATATTAATAAGTGATTTTTGGAAATTATTTCTTCATGTTTTCAGGAAGTCATTTATAACTGGATAGGGGAGGATTTGGTTGCCAAAGGTCATGACCGTCTCAACTCCAGTTTCCTTGGGGACTATCATTGTGAAGTTTGGCATATTGTGTTGGGTAAGACATTATGGCAAATTGGCCCTTTCAGTTTTTGAAGTACCTCAAATATAGTGCTCAATGAAGAGAATACAAGCATTTTGATAAGAAACATTTATGGTGCCCTGGAAAACAAGAGTAGGCATACACCTAGAATTGATACGTTTTTGGTGACCTTACAATATATTGATGTGCCAACCCAGTTCATAATTATTTCATAATTTATTATTTTGTTCTCAACATCAGGAAAAGTACTTCCCATAGTTAATCATCAAATTAATTTTCAACTGTTTTTATTATCATGACATTAATTTTTAAAATATTTACTCCCTCCTTGTATTAGTAAAATTCTATTGTTTAATGTAAATAAACAATTTATTATTTTGTATTCATTTGAATGAAAATAACTTTTTCTAGGTAATCATCACAATTTTATAGAGATAATTGGAATTTTGGAAAATGGAATGTGAGCACACAGAAACTGGAAATGTTAAAACATTCAAACATGGAAATCAATCACCCTGCAACTTCTTAGTCAAGATAAAAAAATGTACTTTTATATTTTTAGTATCTTTATTAAAAACAAGAGTTAGTTATGATAAAAAAAGAAAGTCTCAGTAACTATTAAAATTTTCTTTGCATCTAATTCAATGGTTGCAATACAGGAGACTAGCAAGCAAAATATTTAGTAAGATTTCACTTGAGTGGTACGAAGAGTTCAATGTGGTCAGTATTATAACAAAGTGGTAAACGTAATGTCTGACTTCAAACCAAGTTGTAAACAATTGACAAACATGTACATATTTCTTCCATGTACCATACATGTGGAGAAGATATGTGATAACTTTTGGTCAGGTGAAAATGATGATGAGTCTGAAATTTAACCCGGGACTCCTGCTTTGATCGTAGGGGTGTTAACCACTACACCGCCCATTCACCTTCCACAACTGTACAACGGTTAGGTCTGGGTGGAAATGATGAACAGTTGTGGAAGATGAATGGGTGGTGTAGTGGTTAACACCCCTGGGATCAAAGCAGGAGTCCCGGGTTCGATTCCTGGCTCGTCACCATTTTCACCTGACCGAAAGTTATCAAATTGCCAAGCAATCAATAGCAAGTAGAAATTGACTTGCTCCTCCTAATTGATTCAACTTTCCATGATTGTTTCAAAACATAATAAGTGTAACATAATAAATTTGACTACATAATGCAAACAGATCCAGATGTGGGAGAAATAAAATTGGATGAGGACATAGTTACGTTTTCTGAAAAAATACTGATGAAAACCCTGAGATAATAACCAGTGTTCATTTTTTGACATGTTACATTAATGGGAAATGTGTACTTAGAATTACAACACTCATTAATTTACTAAGCAAAAATTTTCATAAAAGTTGGTAACAACTTAGTTAGATCTTCCTTTTCTGATAGATCATTACATATGTGATGCAAGAGGTACGTCAATGATGCAGGATTAATTATCATAAAGTCTAAGTACACAAAATACCACTAATATTATCTCAACTTTTTTAAAAGCAAGAGTGAGAGAAATATTAGGAATAATAATCACATTTTTAGCATCATCAACTCATTTTAGAAACAGAGTCAAACTTAAATACCATTCTCCCATAAAATTAACGTTTTGCAACTTACCTAATTTTTTCCGTGATCATAAATATTTCATTTCATTCAATTATAATGCCTTCTGATCATGTTTTCTACAATGTATTTAGTAAATTTTTGATGCACATTAAATCTGTTAAATTAGTCTATTTCATCCCGCCTCTCTTACACTCAAATCATTATATTTGATTATTTTTCCAGATGGCAAGCAAGATAAATTATTTTAAACAGATCACATCCTTTACTATAGTATATCATTAATGATTTTGTAGATTAGAAACTGATATAATAAATGAGATTGCTCATGTGGTAGAATTTGTGATAAAATATTATTTGAAAAACATTCATTTTATCCCCAATCCCGTCTGCACAAAAATATAAAAAATAATTTAAAATTGTTTAACTCATTGTTATTATCAGAGAATTAAATGGGAACTTCAAGGGATATACTGTGGGGTTCGAAGCAAGCACTTCCTATATTCCTTAACGTTTTAAAATAAATAATCATTGACTTACAATATACAAATAAGATAATGCTTTTTAGAATATTAAAAATCATTTTCCAGTTGTAATGAATAGTCTGAACATAGTCAAGGTTTATGTGATTTTCCATAATTTTCTATTGGCGAAACACAACACTACAACAACAAGAAATAATTTCATTTGGTTGAATATTTCATTTTCAGCATATGATATAGATTTCACCATGCCTTTATAGACAGTCAAAAAATCTCAAATCCAGATTTAACAAGTTGTTTGTACTGTAGTGATATCAAAAATCTGAAGAGGAGGCCGGAATTGTAGAGCCTTGAAACGTCAATGTCAACCCTAACATTTTTCATAATGAAGAAATTAAGAAAAGATGTATTGTTAAATGTGAATTTGAGTGTTTTTGACTTTCTATAAAGGCACAGTGAAACCTATGTGATATAGTGAAGAGACAGTCAGAGAAAGTGTAATTGAGTACATATTAATTTAATTTTAATTTTTTTTATTTTTGTGGGGCTTTACAGCTTGTCGACATCGATGTCATTAGAGCCCTAAAAACTTGTACAGGTAGGGAAAATGCAGTTACACACTCGGAAGATCCAACATGACTCTCCCTGCATGTAGGACTTGCCGAATGACTCAACCATACCCACTAAAAACCCTCCTGAATTATACAACTCAAAACTCACATGTCAACATATCTTAAAACATTACATACATCATTACACAAAAGGTGGGGCGAGGAGGAAGAAAGAAGAAAATGAAAGATACCCTAGCGTCGGGATCAAAATGAACAAGAGGTGATCAAAGAAGGTCAGGAAAAAGAAAGGAAGAAGCCTTACACAAATAAGTAGAAGTAATACCAGACTCAGGTCGAGGCACCGTGTTTGCCAAACACGTACTTACTAGATGTAAGTCCTCCGGGGGGTTCAGGTTCTTTGAAAGGCAGTCATTTTGAAGAAAATTTATGTTGGAAACATATCATTGATCCACTCAGAAAGTTATGATGCAATTTAGTTTAGAATTTCTACTCTATACTTTCTCATGCTGCCTTCAATAAACTTTTTGCACAAGCAGCTATATTATGTTTCAGCTTATATCAAAATACAATATGCTCAAAGGATTTTTGTTATTTTTTTTTGTGATTTACATATTAGACTTACTGAACTGGTTTTTTATAATTAGTGAGTTAGGAAATGTGAACAAGTAACAATGGGAAATGTACATATTTCTTAACAAAATTAATTTTACTTTTTAATTATGTCACATGAGATTTAAATTCTTGTGACATAACACATATGTTTATCATAATTTATTGGTCTGAAAAAAATGTAAACAGTGAAACTAGAAGCAAAAATACTCAACAGATGTGACCACCTTGCCCTACCATCATCCTTACTGCCAATTCAGTTAGCAGGAATTGATAATGGAAGGCAGGGCTCAAAAATATATTCTACACGAGTATTATAAGTGGAGTGTACAGCAGAAATCACTCAGTTGTATTATTGGTTCCCATATAATTCCATGACAACAAATAAAATAAATTTCATCATCACTTACTACTTGACGCAATGCTTCCCTGACTGAACAGGTTGGATGCGAATATTCCGTGTCAGGAGCAATAATATGGCGTGGTGGGACTAGGAATAGGATGTGTACCTGCTAATATCCTATTGTCTCAAACCTTTGTTTTGTTTTCGATTCTATGTGCATCTACAGGTGTCCTTGACAGAAAACAATACAATGCTCACAAGGGACTCTTTTTTATTGTTGTACTCGTAAATGGGAAATGTAGCGTGCTATTGACGTTTATCTACATGGAGCGATAGGAGGTAGATGTAGGATGCTAGACTATTGTTAGGCTATCATATACGTAGGCTATAGGGTCGGTTAGTTGGGTTTACCAACAACTTGGCCCAGATGGAGGAATCAGTAGAAATGATCAGTTATTTTTATTGAGCTGGATAGAGGAAGAAAGGTTGGCTTATCAGTATCTTTTGTGGGTTTTGATATTTCCCGCTTGACACCACTAGGCCACCAACAACGTTCTAGGAATATTACATTTCTCGATCAAAATGTCAAATGGCTTACAAGAATCGGAGTTGCTGACTGTTCTTACGCGATACTCTGAGACTAGTTAACAGGTTTAAAAATGTCATAACTTAAAAAATGAAATCCTTCCTTCCAACGAGAAATAGCTGGAAGGCAGGAAAAAGCTTGTGGTCCCGATCTCATCCCGAGCGTTGTGAGGGTGATACGAAATAATGGCGAAGTCCTATAACGACTAAGGGGGAAAAGGATCTAATGATTAAATCATTGGCACTGATTTGTCGAAGAACTAAATTTTCACGGTCATTTGTCTGCTAAAAGATTGAACGGAAAGGAGATGCCGCACATGAATATTAGCTTCAAGCTAAAGTGCCTCTGGGATCACTCATACCACAACGGTCACGTGGCCATTGGTAATGACATGGAACACTACGTTAATGATACTCACGAAGGAGAACAAATATTTCAAAATTAAGGATTTCCATGACTGTAAAGTGTGAATTTGTTTTTGTAGACACCACGATCTATTGAATCAAACGTATACACCTATCCTGACAAGAATTTACATCAATATCATGTGCGTAACATTTCGTAGTGCTCTAAAAATCAATCTTGACGCTATGAATAATATAGCATAAAACGCAGAGAAACAAAAACACTGGTTTTTAATTAATTTTTAACTTTTTTTGTGGGGCTTTAGGGCTCGTCAACATTGAGGTCATTAGAGCCCATAATTTTTAACTAGTCCGATAACATCACATTATTATTATTTTGTCTATTAAATTCCAAATGACATTTCCATTATTTCTGAAATGTATCCTTTTTTTCTGACGAAAGTTCATGGAGCATTTATGCATATGTTCCAAGTTACTCAGTTGTATTATTGGTTCCCATATAATTCCATGACAACAAATAAAATAAATTTCATCATTACTTACTATTTGACGCAATGTTTCCCTGACTGAACAGGTTGGATGCGAATATTCCGGGTCAGGAGCAATAATATGGCGTGGTGGGACTAGGAATAGGATGAGTACCTGCTAATATCCTATTGTCTCAGACCTTTGTTTTGTTTTCGATTCTATGTGCATCTACAGGTGTCCTTGACAGAAAACAATACAATGCTCACAAGGGACATTTTTTTATTGTTGTAATTGTAAATGGGAAATGTATCGTGCTATTGAAGTTTATCTTCATGGAGCGATAGGAGGTAGAAGTAGGATGCTAGACTATTGTTAGGCTAGCTTATAGGTAGGCTATAGGGCCGGTTAGTTGGGTTTACTAACAACTTGGCCCAGATGGAGGAATCAGTAGAAGTGATCAGTTAATATTATTGAGCTGGATAGAGGAAGAAAGGTTGGCTTATCAGTGACTGGGATATTAATGTGAAAAGCTACAAATTTTCTGGCCCCATCGGGAATCGAACACGATTATGGTGAGCAGCGCCAACACCACCATCTGCGCCACCGGTGGGCGTGACATGGGAAGGGAATGAAGCTATAGGAAGTAGACGATTCGGCGTTTTTAAAGTGGACCATTTTCAGTCGTTCCACCAGATGGCACTGAGAGTGCATTCGCCTGAGCTTGAGGCACAGAACGACACTCGTCACTGCGAGTAAGCTGTAGGGAATGTAGGGAAAAAAATAAATTTACATGTTCTGCGATAAAAATTTCATAGATGTTTTTTTTCGTTTAAGTAAAACTTTTAAATGATTCATATTTTGCGAAAGGAAAATTTTAAAATTTAAATTTTGGGAGTGTACACTTTGTCTTTTTCTAACGCTTCGTTGAAAATTTTCCTAACCTTTTTGTGTTGAACTATAGTAAAAGTCACCTTACTTTGCTTCGAGAAATTCAAATTAAGAAAGAAAACGTGAACGGAAATGCTCAGTGTTCATTAGTTTATTTTGTATGAGTCGCTGTAAATTACTTTGTTATCCTCAATGTGATCATACGCAATTTGTAACAGCTCTCGTGACCATAAATTATTTATATATTTATTTATTTATTGTCAGTCTAACTGACTTAATTGGTATAGAACCTGTTCTCAGGGTAGCCAACGCTTTTACTTCGCCATCGTCCATAAGGGTACCCGCTCATAAGGTACCTTCAGTTGTCAAGATATTCTAAGGCCCAATTTTACCAAGTATAGAATAATCGCGATTTTCTTAAACGTGTTTAGATAAATGGCATCGCGATTACATTGTATGCGTTTCACCAAGCCAAACTAGTAGTTGATTATGTTAAACGATGTTTCTGATGAATTCTCTTGGTTGGTAGTAGTTTTTGCAGTGCATTACGGGTAATTTGAAGACAATTGATGGGAGGAAAACACATCATGTTGCTTACTAGCGCCTCCAGCGGACAACGGAGGAAGCAGCGGTTCTCCCTCGTGCCACTGAACATAACCTATAAACCGAGCCACGAGCGAACAAACAAAATGGACGCCTTATTTCTTGCTGTACTGAAGAAAATCTCGATTTGTGCTGGTAATCGAAGGGTCCCCCAGCGTTTAAGTGTAAATCGCGACTATCTCGTAAATCGAAGTTGGTGGAACGCGCATTTTGATAATCACGATTTACTGCACAGAAAATCTCATTTAAGACATTAAACGAACTTGGTGAAATTGGGCCTAAATTGGATTCATAACCATCCTCGGACAACAATCAATTCACTCGCTCTAGTGGAGCTGTTCAGTTCTTTCTGCATCGATCGTGTGGAACGAATACTTTGTGGAAATGGTCGCTTTTGCGACTACGATTAAAATTTATTTGGATATTACTTAATTTCTTCGTGACCATGCTTTTCCTGAAAATTTTCTATTACGTTTTCCTTGAAATTTTCGCGAGTGTTTCAAGAATTTGTTTCGTAGAGGTTGACAATTTGTTTACGGCAGCCATATTGAATTTTTTTTGTGGGGTTTTAAGGGCTCGTCAACAGCAAGGTCATTAGAGCCCATTGAATAATTTTAGGCAAAGTATCGTGACTTTGAGTGTAATGGTACCTGAGAAGTCGAAGGTATATAAACAATTATGTTTTAATGGAAACATCTATGAGCAATATCTGTAAAAGAAAATAGAATGTCTTTAGCAATTTGAACAGACTGAAAATGAATCATGAAGCTGCCAAAATTGATTAATAATTAAACTTACAATCTTGAGGTAAACGAAGTTACTTTTTTGTGGTCCAGAAGAACGCGAGAAATAAGTTAATGCCTTTCAAGACCAAAGTCGCAAGAAGCAGCGTTACGTTTTTCGAAAAAACTTGAAGTAGAGGGATTCCCAGCTGCAAACAGATGACTAGTCTTTCTAGAAAAGGGACAGTATTTCACAAAATGTTTTGTTGCTGAATCTAACGATACTGACCATGACACAGTAGGTAATTTTAAGGAAAGAATGTCTACTTTCAGTTTAGAAAGTAATAAAATCATATGTTTTTTCATATAATACATATATTTTAGATACACAAAACAAGACTATCTATTTTGTTATAATTTTCGTTTATAATTAAAACAAAATTAGGTTTTATATAATAAAGTAATTAAGATGAACTTTCTAAATGAATAAAGAGAATGAATAAAGCACTTTTAATGCAAAAACTAAAACTGGTGAATTAGTTCATTCTCTTTCTCTTTGGTTAATTTAGCATGCAAACAATTTTGTAACGAAACATTTTCTAATTAATAAATGATAGAAAAATAAATTGAATTGTTTATAATCCACGACTCATCAGAAAAGGGAATGTGACTCCATTGCTTATTCCAGCCAAAAATGAAGGTTGCAAACGAACATTAGAATAAGAAAGTTCACTTAACCACCAACTAATAGCATAATCTAATACAGACAACACATTTCATGTAAAAATTGTTAGAAAACTGACAAATCTGACTTCATGAGCAAACCATGTTATATTTTGCATTAAGTTCTTTGTCCTATAAAAATGTGAATTATTTTCATTTACACACAACAAATATGTTAGTTCGCAACAATATTATGCTCGTATATTAACAGCTTCTTAAAAATGAAAACTGTCTGTTTAAGGAAACAAACATTATACCCAATATTGCGAAAAATGCCATTGCAATATACTGTTTGAAATTATTTATACATGTATATTGTAACATAATAAATAAATGAACAAGGGCTAAAATAAATTGGGCCACACGTTGGAGCGTCAAATTATAACATATTTAAAATGACTGGTTGCTAGCTGGTATTGGGAGCTCACATTCCTAGCCCACTCAGCAATTAGCATTTGCACCGGCTAGCTGGTGCAAAGGAAATTTGGATGGACGGGTTAGGCCAATTTACCTCAATAAAACACACACTTAAAAAGTAATATCACACAGTCTTGATAAAATGAAGTTTTATTTTCTAGCTATTTACATTTACGATCTACACATAAATATCCCAATGCCATTTCCCCCCAAAATCACACGTATTCATTCATATTCTATTTTTCATGTGTTGGTACACTTTTAGTCCCAACCAAATTATATTAATTTTATAACAGAAATTGAGTAAATTTAATTATCGACCGTCTGGCGGCTTAAACATGTGAATTAGTCTTTTTATAGTTTTGGTTTCTTATGACCACGGAGCACACGCATCTTTTCCATCACCAAGGTCGTTCGCCACTTGGCCGCTATTCTGACGGCAGTCAGAATATTTACCTTTTTGTTGAAATGACTGCTTGCCCATCTCGAAAACGGTGTGGCTGTTTCAGACCCTTCAGAGATCTATGACCCGAGAGCCACCTTGTAAGTTCTCCGTCGCCTCGACCAGCTGCTGCCACGGTCCGGGATCCTATGACCTAGTGTCGTCCAGTGTCGCCCCGTAACGGTTGCCTCCAGTCAGCCGGAACCGTGGAAGGGCCCAATTAAGGCGCTTACACCGATTAAGGATTTACACCCACGACGTCCGAGCCGAACATATCGAGTATTGCTTAGGCAGAAGCCACGAGGCGCTTCGGAGCGGAACCGTGCACAAAAGTTCGATTCCTACGTACACCAGTAGACATGAAGTGATTGACTGCTGCAATTTCTAAGTCAAACTCTGTCTCGGGATCTCTGTAAAAATCTCTATGTCGAAATCTCGGACTCTCTGTACTCTGCTCCACTCCCTAAGAAAACTGTCTCCCTGCACTCTGCTCAACTCTCCTCTTTTGAAAACTCCAAAATCTCGTCTTTTTATCCCCTCGCATCCACTCTTTGTCAACTTCTCGCGGAGCAAGTCACGCATTCCCTCGCGTCACGTGTTTCAGTTTACCAATCACTACATCTTATCAACTCCACGCGGGCTTCCTGGGATAGGTTGAAACGGTCGTGACGTTTGTTTATTTTCGGCGAATCATTTACCTTGGTTTTCACTTCAACGGTCTTCGCAAACAAATTCCATTTACTAACATTATTATATTTATGCATCCGTATATCTTCAATAATTCTTTTACCACATGAATCACAAGGATATTCAGAACAAAAATTACAATATTCCTCTCCCTTAATTTTGGGTTTCACTCTAATATATACATCGTACTTTAAATTTCTTTATGGTCCCAATCAAAAAACATGTACCCGAAGTACCTAAGTACCGAAAAAAAATTTTAAAAAATTTTCCCGAAAAATTATTGGAAATTTTTCATGGTCGTAATCAAAAAAATAATACCTAAATGACCAAAAAATTAAAAATATTTTATTCCAAAAATGTTTCTGCTCCCAATAGAAAAATATATATACCTAAGTACCCAAAAACATTTTCGAAAATTTTTTCCGGCACCAAACGAAAAATATATGTACCTATGTACCGCAAAGAATACAAGAATATTCTGAAAAATTTTATCCGAAATAATTTCAAAAAAATTTATGGTCTCAAACAAAAAATTTATATACCTAACTACCCAAAAAAATTTATCGAAAATGTTTAGGGTCCCAAACGAAAAAAATATATACCTGAGTACCCAAAAAATTATCAAAAAAGTTTCCAAAATTTTCTTTCCTAAAATATTTCGAAATTTTTTATGGTCCCAAAAGAAAAATATATATACCAAAGTACCTATAATATTTCCAAAAAATTTCGAATAATTTTATCCTAAAAAAATTCTCAATTTTTTATGGCCCAAAACAAAAAATATATACCTAAGTAACAAAAAAATTTCGAACCTATTTTTCCCAAAAGTTTTTCAAAAATTATGTATGGTCCCAAGCGAAAAATATACAGAACGAAGAACCCAAAACTTTTTCAAAAATGTTTTGAACAAAAATTTTTCGATAAATTTCAAATTTTTTAATGATCCCAAACAAAAAGATATACCCAAAACAATTCAGATATTTTCGAAAAATTGTCGGAACATTTTTATGGTCCCAAACAAAAATATATATATACCAAAGTACCCAAAAAAATTTCAAAAACTTTTCGAAAAACTTCTTCCGAAAAAACTGCTAAATTTCCATGGTTCCAAACAAAAAATATATATACCTAAGTACCCCAAAAAATTCAAAATTTTCGGAAAATTTTTCTGAAAAAATTTCCAATTTTTTAATGGACCCAAAGGAAAAATATATATACGAAAATACCCAAAAAAAATTTCCAAATAAATTTCTTCAAAAAATTTCAAAAATTATATATTATCCCAAAAAAATATATATACACCTAAGTACCAAAAAATGTAGAAAAATTTTCGATTAATTTTTTCCGACAAAATTTCGAAAAAAATTTATGGTCCCAAACGAAAAACATACTTAGTACCAAAAAAATTTAAAAAATTTTCGAAAAATTATTTGAAGTCATTTTTGTAGGTTAGGGACATATATTTTTCGAATAAACCCAAAAAATATTTCGACCCAATTTTTTGTGATTTTTAACCGCTTCCCTTGAGTTTTTTTGCACTAGATAAGGTTAATATTCTTAATAATATCATTTTAGATATATGTATTAAAACCTTGTTCGGTGTTTTTTTCAATGAAAGAAAACTCAGTTGTTACACGTTTCGTAGTGTTGGGATCTCACTTTTCAATTTACTATTTACAAAAGACAAAGAATTGGTTTCCTGACGAGGAGTAACATAAAAAGTATGAATAGTTGATTAATTTGTGAAATAAATTTTAAGTTTTCGACAATTTTTTTCAATTTTTTGAAGTCCTTTTTAAAAATTAGACACATGAATTTTTTAAATAAAAACAAAAATTTTGGTCAAATTTTGAATAAAAACAAAAAAAATATACCTAAGTAACAAAAAAAATCCAACATTTCTTTCCGAAAATTTTTCTGAAATTATGTATGGTCCCAAACGAAAAATATATAAACCGAAGAACCCAAAACTTTTTCAAAAATGTTTTGAACAAAAATTTTTCGAAAAATTTCAAAATTTTTTATGATTCAAAACAAAAATATATATACATAAGTACCCAAAAAAATTTCAAAAACTTTTCGAGAAACTTCTTCCGAAAAAACTGCTAATTTTCCATGTCCCCAAACAAAATATATATACCTAAGTACCCAAAATATTGGAAGTTTTCGGAAAATTGTTTAATGGACCCACAGGAAGAATATATATACGAAAATGCTCCAAAAAAATTTCAAAAGGTTTCCAAATAAATTTTTTCAAAAAATTTCAAAAATTATATATTGTCTCAAACAATATATATATATACCTAAGTACCAAAAAATTTAGAAAATTTTTCGAAAAAATATTGAAAAAAATTTGAAATTTTTTGATTTCAAATGAAATATATATATATATATCTACGTACCCAACAACTTTCAAAAACATTTCGGAAATTTTTTTCCAAAATAATATCGAAATGATTTATCCTGCCAACAAAATATATTTTTAAGTTCTCAGAAAAATTTCAAAATTTTTGAAAAACTTTTACGGTAAAAATTTCAATAATTATTATTGTCCCAATAAACAACATAAATAAGGAAGTACTCAAAATTTTCGAAAAGTATTTACGAGAAATATTTCGAAATTCTTTTATTGTTCCAAACAAAAAATACAAATATCTATATATAGTAATAAATTTCAAAATTTTTTTACGGTCCCCCAAAAATATACATACCTAAGTACCCAAAATATTGTCAAAAATTATACAAAAATTTTTATCCGAACGAAAAATATACACCGAAAACCCCAAAAAAGAATTTCAAGAATTTTTCGAAAATTTCTTACAAATCGGAATGAAAAATATATATACCGAAGTACACAAAAAAATTTAAAATCTCGAAAAAAATTTCCGAACAAATTTCGATAATTGTCTAAGGTCCGAAACAAAAAAATATATACTAAGTACCCAAAAATGTTCCGAAATATTTCGAAAATTTTTCTGAAAGAATTTCCAAATTTTTTATGGTCCCAAACGAAAAATATATACCTAAATACCCAAAAAAAATTCAAAAATTTTCCGAGAAATTATGGAAATTTTTGTATTGTCCCAAACAAAAAAATGTACCCAAATACCAAAAAAAAAAATATTATAAAAAAATTTCAAAGACATATTTTCTAAAAAACTTTACATATAAATTGTGGAACCAAACGAAATATATAATACCTAAGTTCCCTAAAAAAATTTTCAAAATTTTTAAAAAAAAATATTTATCGAAAAAAATAAAATTTTTTGATTTCAAACGAAATATATATATACCTATGTACCCAAAAACTTAAAGAAATTTTCGAATTTTTTTCAAAATAATATTAAAATTTTTTATCGTCCCAACAAAAAAATATATACTTAAGTACTCAAAAAAATTCCAAAAATTTTTCGACAATTTTCTCCGAAAAAATTTCGGAAATAGTTTGTGGTTCTAATCAATATATATACCTCACTACCCAAAACTTAAAAAAAAATTTCGAAAAAATTTTCCAAAAAAATTTTAGAACTTTTTTTGGTCCCAAACGATATATATATATATATATACATAAGTACCCAAAAAATTTCAAAATTTTTGTATAATTATTACGTAAAAAAATTCGATAATTTTTATGGTCCCAAAAAAATATAAATAGCGAAGTATTTAAAGAAATTTCAAAAATTTTCTAAAATTTTCGCTGTTTTTTTGAAACAAAATATATATATATACCTAAATACCCAAATTATTTTCCAAAGTTATTCAAAAATTTTTGATCCGAAGTATTTTTACAAAAATTTTTTGATCCCAAACGAAATATATACACCAAAAACCACCCAAAAAATTCAAAACATTTTTTGAAAAAATTTCGAAAACTTCTTACAAACCGCAACAAAAAATAAAACCCATAAAATTAACCTAAAAACCCATAAATTTTTTAAAAAGTTCCCAAACAAAAAATAATATACCTATGTACCCATTAAATTTTCCAAAATTTAATTCCAAAAAGATTTCAAATTTTTTTCTAATCCCCCCCAAAAATATATATCCCTAAGTATCCAAAAAAAATTCAAAAAATTTCAAAAAATTGTCGGAATATTTTTATGGTCCCAAACAAATCTATATGGATATATAGTACCCAAATACACAAAAAAAGAATTTAGACCAAAAATTTTGTCTGTTTAACTCGCTCACCTCAAATATTCTACACTAGAATCGGTAAGTACTCTTAATATTAACCCTTTGGATACGTAGATATAAGTAATTAACCATCGTAAAACTTCTTAAAAATTTTTGAAGTCATTTTTGAGGGATAGAAACATATATTTCTCGAATAAACACAAAAATAATTCGACCAGAAATTTTGTCTCTATTTCTCGCTCACCTCAAATATTTTAAACTAGTCATGGTAAGTATTCTTTATATTAACTTTTTGGATACGTAGAAAAAAGTAATAAACCATCGTTTCCTGGTAATTTTTAATAAGAGAAAACTGAGTCGCTCCACGTGTTGTCATGTTGGGGTCTCCCTTTTCTATTTACTATGTAAAAGACATAAAGGCGCTTCTTACCGACTGAATGCAACGTACACACTGTAAATAGTTGATTAATTTGTTAAAATGTTTTTTAAAATTTCTTAAAATTTTTGAAATAATTTTTGAGGGTTAGGGTATATATTTTACGAATAAACACAAAAAAAATTTCGACCAAAAATTTTGCATTTTTTACTTCCTCACCTCAAATAATTTACACTAGACATGGTAAGTATTCTTAATATTAACCCTTTGGATTCGTAGAAATAAGAAATAACCCATTGTTCCCTGTTAATTTTCAGAGAGAGAAAACTGTGTCACTTTATATGTTGTCGTGTTGGGACATCACTTTTCTATTTACTATGTAAAAGACATAAAGGCGCTTCTTACCGACTCAAAGCAACGTATACACAGTAAATAGTTTATTAAACAGTTAAAATTACTTCAATTCTTTTAAAATTTCTTAAAAATTTTGTTGAAGTCATTTTTGAGGGTTTGAAACATATTTTTCAAATAAACTCAAAATAAGATCGACCCGAAATTTTGTATTTTTTCTCGCTCACCTAAAATATATTACACTAGTCATGGTAAGTATTCTTAACATTAACCATTTAGATTCGTAGAAATAAGTAATAACCCATGTTCCCTGGTAATTTTCAATGAGAGACCACTGAGTCGCTCCACGTGTTGTCGTGTAGGGGTGTCACTTTTCTATTTGCTATGTAAAAGATATAAAAGCGCTTCTTACCGACTGAAAGCAACGTTAACATAGTAAATAGTTGATTAATATGTTAAAGAATCTCCAATTTTTTTAAATATTCTTAAAAAAATTTGAAATCTATTTTGATGGTAAGAGACATATATTTTACGAATAAACACAAAAAAATTTCTGCCAAAGTTTTGTCTTTTTTATTTGCCACTTCAAATGTTCTACACTAGACATGGTAAGCATTCTTAATATTAACCGTTTAGATACGTAGAAATAAGTAATAACCCATTGTTCCCTGGTAATTTTCAATGAGAAACAACTAAGTCGCTTTAGTTGTTGTCGAGCTGGGGTGTCACTTTTCTATTTGCTATGTAAAAGATATGGAAGCGCTTCATACCGACTGATAGCAACATGACATGAGTAAATAGTCCATTAATGTGTGAAAAAAACTTCAATTAATAAAAAAATTTCTTAAAAATTTTTGAAGTCATTTTTAAGGGTTAGGAATATATATTTTACGAATAAACACAAAAAAAATTTTGACCAAATATTTTTACTTTTCTACTTGCTCATTAATATTTTACACTAGACACGGTAAGTATTCTTAACATTAACTCTTTAGATACGTAGAAATAAGAAATAACCCATTGTTCCCTGTTAATTTTCAGAGAGAGACAACTGAGTCGCTTCACGTGTTGTCGTGTTGGGATCTCAATTTTCTATTTACTATGTAAAAGACATTAAGGCGCTTCATACCGACTGAGAGCAACATGAAATGAGTAAATAGTCGATAAATTTGTGAAAAAAACTTCAATTTTTTTAAAAAAAATTAAAAAATTTTAGAGTCATTTTTGAGGGTTGGGAATATATATTTTACGAATAAACACAAAAAAATTTCGACCAAAAATTTTGCATTTTTTACTTGCTCACCTAAAATATTTTACACTAAACATGGTAAGTATTCTTAATATTAACCCTATTGCATACGTAGAAATAAGATATAACCCATAGTTCCCTGTTAATTTTCAGAGAGAGACAACTGAGTCGCTTCACGTATTGTCGTGTTGGGATCTCATTTTTCTATTTACTATGTAAAATACATAAAAGCGCATCTAATTGACTGAAAGCAACGTGAACACAGTAAATAGTTGAATAAACAGTGAAAATTACTCCAATTCTTTTAACATTTCTTTAATTTTTTTTGAAGTCATTTTTTAAGGTTAGGGATATATGTTTTACGAATAAACACAAAAATTTTGCCAAAATTTTTTGTCTTTATTAGTCGCTCACCTATATATTTTACACTAGACATGGTAAGTATTCTTAATATTACCATTATTGGATAAGTAGAATTAAGAAATAACCCATTGTTCCCTGTTAATTTTCAGAGAGAGACAACTGAGTCGTTTCACGTGTTGTGTTGGGATCTCATTTTTCTATTTACTATGTAAAAGGCATAAAAGCGCATCTTAATGACTGAAAGCTACGTGAAGATAGTAAATAGTTGATTAAACAGTGAAAATTTCTCCAATTCTTTTAACATTTCTTTAATTTTTTTGAAGTAATTTTTGAGGGTTAGGGATATATATTTTACGAATAAACAAAAATTTTGCCAAAATTTTTTTTGTCTTTTTTAGTCGCTCACCTATATATTTTACACTAGACATGGTAAGTATTCTTAAAATTAACACTTTGGATACATAGATATAAGTAATTAACCATCGTTCCTTGTTTATTTTAGACGAGAGACCACTGATTCGCTCAAGTGTTGTAGTGTTGGTATCTTAATTTTTTATTTACTATGTAAAAGACATAAAGGCGTTTCTTATCGACTAAGAGCAACGTAAAAAAAATAGTTGATAGTTTTGTGAAAAAATCACTAATTATTTTAAAATTCTTAAAATATTTTGAAATGATTTTTGTTAGATAGAGATATATTTTTCAATAAAAACAAAAAAATTCGACCAAAATTTTTTTTCGCCACCTCTAATATTTTACACTAGACATAATAAGTATTCTTAATAATTACCCTTTGGATACGTAGAAATAGGTAATAAACTATTGTTACTAGTTAATTTTCAATGAGAGACGACTGAATCGCTTCACGTGTTGCCGTGTTGGGATCTAAATTTTCTGTTTACTATGTAAAAGACATATAGGCGCTTCATACCGACTGAGAGGAACATGAAATGAGTAAATAGTCGATTAATTTGTGAAAAAAACTTAAATTTTTTGAAAATTTTTGAAGTCATTTTTGCGAGTTAGGGACATTTATTTTACGAATAAACACACAAAAAATTTTGACCAAATATTTTTACTTTTCTACCCGCTCATTAATATTTTACACTAGACACGGTAAGTATTCTTAACATTAACTATTTAGATACGTAGAAATAAGAAATAACCCATTGTTCCCTGTTAATTTTCAGAGAGAGACAACTGAGTCGCTTCACGTGTTGTCGTGTTGGGATCTCATTTTTCTATTTACTATGTAAAAGACATTAAGGCGCTTCATACCGACTGAGAGCAACATGAAATGAGTAAATAGTCGATAAATTTGTGAAAAAAACTTCAATTATTAAAAAAATTTCATAAAAATTTTTGAAGTCATTTTTGAGGGTTAGGAATATATATTTTACGAATAAACACAAAGAAAATTTCGACCAAAAATTTTGCATTTTTTACTTGCTCACCTAAAATATTTTACACTAAACATGGTAAGTATTCTTAATATTAACCCTTTGGATACGTAGAAACAAGTAATAAACATTTGTTCCTTGTTAATTTTAAATGAGAGACAACTGATTCGCATTACGTGTGGTCGTGTTGGGATCTCACTTTTCTATTTATTATGTAAAAGTTATAAAGACGGTTCTTCCGTATGAAAGCAACGTGAACACTAATAATTAATAATTAATTTTTAAAAGAATCTCCAATTTTTTAAAAATTTCTTAAAAATGTTTGAAGTCATTTTTGAAAGTGATAGACATATATTTCTCGAATAAACACAAAAAAAAGACCAGAAAATTTTTCTTTTTTTGTTGATCAACTCAAATATTTCAAACTAGACATGGTAAGTATTCTTAATATTAACCCTTTGGATACGTTGAAATAAGAAATAACCTACTGTTCCCTGTTAATTTTAAATGAGAGACAAGTGAGTAATTTTACGTGTTGTCGTGTTGGGATCTCATTCTCTATTTACTATGTAAAAGACATTAAGGCGCTTCTTCATGACTGAAAGGAACGTGAACACAGTAAATAGTTAAAAAAACAGTAAAATGTACTTGAAATTATTTTAAAAAAATTTAAAAATTTTTGAATTCAATTTTGAGGGTTAAGGACAAATATTTTACGAATAAACTCAAAAAAAGTTTCGACCAAAAATTTATCGCATTCATTTATACATTTATATTCTTCGAATAAGCACATAAAAATTTTTGACCAAAAATTTTGACTTTTTTTATTGTTGAATACTAATTTTGTGCTTTTGATATAGTAGACACTCTGTAGAATTACGTTAAAATACATTGAAATGATTGTTGAGGTGATCGAGACTTGAGAAAAATGTTGAATTATGCCAGTGACGCCTTCTCACAACGTTGTGTTGGGATCATGCTTTTTTTCTATTGACATTCACAACATGAAAACGCTTCTAACTGACAGAAACTGAAGCAAATAAAAGATTATGCGACGAAATCGGAAAAAAACTTTTATTATTTCCAAAATTTAAGAAAAATTTTTAAAGACATTTTTCAAGGTTAGACACTTATATTCTTCGAATAAGCACATAAAAATTTTTTGACCAAAACTTTCGACTTTTTTTATTGCTGAATACAAATGTTGTGCTTTGGATATAGCAGGCACTCTGTAAAATTACTTTAAAATACATAGAAATGATTGTTGAATTGATCGAAACTTGAGGAAATTGTTGAATTACGCGAGTGACGCTTTCACACAACGTTGTGTTGGGATCTTGCTTTTTTTCTATTGACATTCACGACATGAAGACGCTTCTTACTGACAGAAACAGAAGCAAATAACACGATTGTGCGACGAAATCGGAAAAAAAACTTTTAATTTTTAAAAAATTTAAGAAACTTTTCTAAAGACATTTTTCCAAGTTATACACTTATATTCTTTGAATAAGCACAGAAAAAAATTTTAATAAAAATTTCGACTTTTTTCATTGCTGAATACAAATTTGGTGCTTTGGATATAGCAGACACTCTGTAGTATTACGTTAAATTACATAGAAATGATTGTTGATGTGATCGAGACTTGAGAAAAATGTTGAATTACGCTAGTGACGCTGACTCACAACGTTGTGTTGGGATCTTGCTTTTTTTCTATTGAAATTCACCACATGAAGACGCTTCTTACTGGCAGAAACCGAAGCAAATATCACGATTATGCGACGTAATCGGAAATAAAACTTTTCATTTTTTCAAAATTTAAGAAAATTTTCTAAAGACATTTTTCGAGGTTAGACACTTATATTCTTCGAATAAGCACATAANTTTTAAAGACATTTTTCAAGGTTAGACACTTATATTCTTCGAATAAGCACATAAAAATTTTTTGACCAAAACTTTCGACTTTTTTTATTGCTGAATACAAATGTTGTGCTTTGGATATAGCAGGCACTCTGTAAAATTACTTTAAAATACATAGAAATGATTGTTGAATTGATCGAAACTTGAGGAAATTGTTGAATTACGCGAGTGACGCTTTCACACAACGTTGTGTTGGGATCTTGCTTTTTTTCTATTGACATTCACGACATGAAGACGCTTCTTACTGACAGAAACAGAAGCAAATAACACGATTGTGCGACGAAATCGGAAAAAAAACTTTTAATTTTTAAAAAATTTAAGAAACTTTTCTAAAGACATTTTTCCAAGTTATACACTTATATTCTTTGAATAAGCACAGAAAAAAATTTTAATAAAAATTTCGACTTTTTTCATTGCTGAATACAAATTTGGTGCTTTGGATATAGCAGACACTCTGTAGTATTACGTTAAATTACATAGAAATGATTGTTGATGTGATCGAGACTTGAGAAAAATGTTGAATTACGCTAGTGACGCTGACTCACAACGTTGTGTTGGGATCTTGCTTTTTTTCTATTGAAATTCACCACATGAAGACGCTTCTTACTGGCAGAAACCGAAGCAAATATCACGATTATGCGACGTAATCGGAAATAAAACTTTTCATTTTTTCAAAATTTAAGAAAATTTTCTAAAGACATTTTTCGAGGTTAGACACTTATATTCTTCGAATAAGCACATAAAATTTTTTTGACCAAAACTTTCGACTTTTTTTATTGCTGAATACAAATTTTGTGCTTTGGATATAGCAGGCACTCTGTAAAATTACTTTAAAATACATAGAAATGATTGTTGAATTGATCGAGACTTGAGGAAATTGTTGAATTACGCGAGTGACGCTTTCACACAACGTTGTGTTGGGATCTTGCTTTTTTTCTATTGACATTCACGACATGAAGACGCTTCTTACTGACAGAAACAGAAGCAAATAACACGATTGTGCGACGAAATCGGAAAAAAAACTTTT
>NNCF01127194.1:0-53606 GCA_002313205.1 Laupala kohalensis
GACTGGCCTCCAATGTTATTAACGGGTCGTGAGGAGGCAGTACGCGTATTAACGTCTTTCCTTACGGAACATTTATCTGCTTCACAGTGGATGAGAAGGTCTTAAGACGTTCCAAATTTGTCTTCTCTACATGATTCATGTCATCTGTAGATGGTTTTTAGGATTTCTATAAGTTGTGTAGTCTCTATATACGAACGTTGAAAGCTGTTTGTATACTGGTTCCCGGATTAAGAAGTAGACCTCTTTAAGACATATTTTAAACCATATACCCTAATCCAAAATCTTGATTGGGATTTTTCTTTAAAACATTTATATATTTGTTGTTTGTTCATTAAATCTGCACTAAAATAGATTTCCATGAATTATTTGATTTGTATCTTAATCAAATTGTAATTTGGTTTCGAAATCCTTATACTTGAATATGTATTTCTCATTTTAAACAACTAATAAGTTTGGCCACTATTTAATAAAGTGTTAATTATCTGTTTGATGGGTTGATGTATTTTATTATTATTAAAAATTATAAATATTGTCTTTTCATAAAATACACCAACTCATCAAATTTTATACATATTATCTGTGATGTAAAACCAAACTTTTCAAACAAAGACGTTCGCGCTCTCCAGATCCTCCCCCATTGTTTACGGTGGAGAGATGCACCACTGAACGTCCTAACGCGTGATTCCCTTTGCAGCGAGTGTAACGTCGTACGGATCGGAATGTCCCGTAGCGTTACGCCTCATCGCCTGCGTCCTCTTATTCGAAATCACGGCGTTCCTTCGTGAGACCTACCAGACGCTCCCCAAGTCCTCGAGGACGTCGGGCAGAGAGCGTCAGCCTCCTTGGGGTCCTCTGTACAGAGAAGCGAATCGCAGATGGAGTATGGCTCTCTCATCGATGGGACATTCTCAAGCTTCCGCACAGAGTCTGCAGTCGATTGTCGGAGACCGCGATGCGGGTAAGTTCAAGAACCCTACACCACGACGTCAGAGCGCGCGAGGCGGTGGTTGGACTACCCAACATTTTTCAATGATTTCTAGACGGATTTCACCGAATATGGGCCAGGTTAATTCAGAAAAACATTTAAAAAATGGAAAAAACTTTTATTTAAAAGTAGGCAGAAAAATATATGAAATTAACGGAATAAAATAAATTGTGATGACCATTTGAAATATACACGGGTCGTAGAAAAATATGCAAAAATTAATTTTTTTTCAATCTTGATTTTTGTTTAAAAATAAGTGGGCAAAGATTAATTATATTTTTTATTTTAAAGTTGATATTAAAATAATCAGTAAAAATAATTATTCGCTTTCGTGTTTTGTAAACATAATGCAATATTAGACAAAAAATGATTTCTGATTGATCAGAATCACTATCAGTTCTATTCCAATAGACTTGTAATTTATATCGTCATCTGAATCAAAGGCGTCAGAGTCATTGTCGTACTCCAATTCCCTGAAAAGCACTAAAGAATTTCATCAGAATTATTCGATGAATGAGACCTGTACGGAAAAACAATAATAATATGACTAATTAGAGAAATATATACAATGAATTAAAGACAAATACATATTATAACAAGTCAAATGTATTAAATATTTAAGTGACACCGATATAACGGAATGAAACAAAGTCTTACGACTTCGTGGAATTGATTGTTGTAGGTAGCAGCACGTTCTCATGGCAACAAAATCGCAAAAGACAAAAAAAAATCCTTGAAATGCTTTAAAAGTACCAATTAAGGTGTAACTGAAGATTACACAGACCCTTGTGGTTTGATTTCAATGCGTATAGTTATTGAGAGCAAAAAAGTTCAGAGGGCAGTCCAAACAACGCCCACGCGCAACAATTTGCTCAACTAATAATTAAGTACTTTATTGTCAAGAAGCTGTCAAAAATTGCGTCGAGGAAAATAAGCTGAATGACTGCCCAAGAGCTGAAAGGAAACAATATCTTCTATAATTTATTTTCGTGAACGTAAGAAGCTATTAATTTAAACATTTAAACCCCAAAGGCGTAAAATGGAAAATGTGTAACGTAAGGTAATGTACCGAAACAATAACAACTATTGTACGTCCTACTTAATTATACTACTGAACTGAACACAGAAGTGTAAGTAAAGACATCGAAATATCTGATAAACCAAGTACCGTAGGAAAAAACAATTTCAAGAAACTGTTAATGTTTGAAAGGGGTTGATTCACTCGCGCTAAATCTGGACCACCTGTCCCCATCTTTTGGAGTAGGGGTAACTTAAAAATCTTAAATATAAACCCCCATTTTTATTTCAGAGTTTACGAGAGAAAATACGTAACTCTTGTCAGAAACATTTGTTTTTTCGATATATGGCACAGTAGTCAGAAGAATCCCATTATCAGCAAATCACTTCGAAAAGAAAGGAATATACGTGATGGATATTTTCAAAAAGTTTCAGATGATACCAAAACTTGGAACACGACTTTTCCTCTTTCGGTGTGATTCCCGAATGAACTAGATAACACTGCTTTCATTCGCATCTTTTGTACGCAACGCCTAGTCTGTGCTATGGCTCTAGAATCAAACTCTCCCGTGACTTGGTTCGGTTCTCGACCACCATTCGAAGGAGGGCGACACAGAGTCCCGAAATTGTGAACACGTTTGTTTATCACGGGTATTTTCAAGTTACTCGTTATTTTTGGACTTTGAATTGAATCAAGTGTCACACCCGAAAATAGAGACAAGAGGTTTTGCTATTCAGTTGTATTGAGAGGTACGGAGAATTTATATCTACACGTCCCTACATTTTTCTGAATTCTCTAGCTTTTTTTTTTTTTTTTTTTTTTGAAAAAAATATTTAAAAAAATTATTGTCAGGATAAGATGATAAATGAATGTGATAATTTAAGTCGGCGAGTGACGACTAACGTGTACAAAGTCCGGGTGGACGTCGTGAAGTCGAGGTGGGTGGTGCAGTGGACAGCTCCCCTGCGACCGCAGCAGGAGGTTCCGCGTTCGATTCCCACTGCGTCTGAATTTTTTCACCTGACCGTCATCGACGCAGACGGTCCTCCTCGAGTAGATACTCAGAAGTTGAGAGTATTTTTTTTTTAAAAAAAAGGACTAATGTGTTACAGGCCTCCAAGCAGAGCGCAAAATCAGTTTCGTTTTGCACGAGCCGGACAACGAATCCGAGGGAAGTAGCAATACAACTGTCACAATGCAGGTATGTTCATTTTTATATTTATCCTACGCGTTATTTGTGAAATGGTGAGGTTTAGCCTGTTAGGTTTGCTATTTTACCTACAAAACCTTTCGAACATAGAAGCTCATTCTTGAATTCTTGAAACCTATCCAACATATTCTTGAATTTGAAGCTCAGTAACAAAAAAACTCTTAAAAAACAATTACATTAAATTGCTCTTAAATTCACTCTGCGTGTAATGATATTAAATAGCATTTTATTAAAAATACGATATTTTTAATATTAAAAAAAAACGTGAAAAGTGTCCGTTTGAAGAGGGAGTGACGTTTAACATTTTGCTTCTAGAATTGTTTGCAATGAAGGTAATAAATTTCAGAATTGTCTTGCATAGTAAATATCAAGGAAAAGTATTTATTGACTAAAAAAGTTTTACTCCGAAGTGCATCGTCGTATTCAAGTTATTGGTAACGTTTTAATCAGCGAAACATCAGAGTGATTCATGTTTCGTTGCCAACATACGGTAAAACAAAGATTTGAAATTTAATGGAGCTGTGCTCGGCAGTGATCCATCTGATTCGTTTGATATAAATATCAANATATATATATATATATATATATATATATATATATATATATATATATATATATATATATCAGCTATTTATTTTACCATATATTGACATCAAAAACTAAATTTTCTAGCTTGTTATTAAGTTATACTATTATACAATTTTATCCATGAAGCATATTATTTATGAATAATTGTGTTGTTCGAACAAATTAATTTGATAAAACTGAATTACCAAAGTTTTTGGTTGAGCTGTCCCTTTACAGCCCCTACGGTTATCCCTTTGCGGTTCACGTAGGGCAGAGTTCTGCAATTTCTTTGCCTGGGAGGAGACGCGACCAGCATCTCTCTCCGACCGGTTTGACCCGGAGTAGACACAGTACTCATTTTATAGCAGGCTAAGTATGTCTGGTATTCAGTCCGGACGTTGTACAGTATCCTAATTTTTCAAATTCATAATCATACAAAACTTGAATGCATACACTGCACCATCTCGCTCGAAAACCGCTCCGGTCGAATTTTCTCTTCCGAGGCATGGTGCGACTGCACCATTTCATTAAAATTCTTGCAAAATCTAAACTATTCGTCGAAATTTTACGATTTATAGACGTTTTTTATCTTTGCTAAATGCACCAAACAAATAACCCATTCAATTGGATGATGATTCGATTTTTTCCTTCCTAAATTACTGTCGTAAATTAAAGTATTTTAACACTTCTTTTTCTAACAAAGTTCTTCTATAATTTAGGTTAATTTTTGTAGCTAGGCATATGCTGTCGTGAACTTTCTTGTAGAATTCTTTGAGGCTTACAATATTACTATTCGTAGTTGTCCCTATCTCTAACATAGTACTCTTTAACATATTATCAAAGACCATTTCTATCTTCCTTATCACAGATTTTAAAATAAAAATTTACCTGTGTTTATTCTGGACATCTAATCTATATCCTCTCTTTGCCAAATTTCATCACACGATCGATTGAGTCACGTGATCAGGTAGCAGACAGACGCGTTACACACGGATTCCATGACTTGCTGTTCGAATTCCATGAAAGGGAGAAGACGGGCAAATGGTGGATGAGAAGAAAGGCCGGCGTCCACCCGCCCCCGGAAGACCCTTACTGCTTCGTCGCGGCACCGGAGGTCCTTCAGCCACAGGCTCCTTCAAACGCCGAAGTCTCAAGCTCAGACGCACCGGCAAGGAGCTCAAGGAAGACTGCGATTGTGCGTACTTTAATCCTGCTCACTCTCTTTTTCATAGTGCACTGACAGAACAGGTTTGGAAGTAAGATAGAAATTCAGAGAAGGATTTCCACTATTTATAAAATGGTATTTTATTTCCACTATTAATAAAACGGGTGAATCCGCGGAAGATGAGAGTATCGGAAGTGGGGGGGGGGAGAAGTCGACAAAGTTTCGCCCCTCCCCAAAGATCTACCCCTCTGATACAGAAAAAGATTTCTCAAATCATTTGAATGTGACATCTTAACCTTTGGATGTTATAACCCGACGTTATAGTACCTGAACTACGAAGATGAAATGTCATATTCAAAGATTTTGAGTAATCTGTCCTCATGAATTAGGATTGTAAATTATTGTTAATTTTTTTTAACAAAACGTCCCATCTAAATTTCAAGTTGCTTTAGTACTATTTTATCTGCTTTGATGAATAAGTCACATGCGAATCAAAGTATAGGGAATGTAGTGGACTATGTCGTCAGCACTAAAAAATATAATTTAAAAATATTTCTACCTCTTTTCACCTATTAACAATAAAACGAAAAATTTATAAATCCGCATTTAGATTTTTTAATTCGCATCAATTTTCTCTCGTAGTTTTCCACGCTGTGAAGCGAGCAGATTCGATCCAATCCAAGCGAAAAGTGAGTTCGCTGTCCGACCGCAGTGACACGTCAGAGCAAGGGGCGTGCGGAGAGGTGAGTGGTGAGGAATCCCCGGGAGTGTTGAGTGACGATCAGCCTCCAGAGAGCCCCAGTGACAGCAACGACACCGACGACACGTCCAAGAACTTCCCTTGGATGAAGGTAGGTAAAGAAATGCATAGGATCCCTCATATCTGAATTAAAAAGTAAAATAATAAACAAAAAACCTCCTTAAAAAACAAGCTTTTATTTAAGCGATGTACGAAAACGAATAAAATAAGCTTAGGTTTTTATTAAGGTAATGTAATGTCAAATGTTAATACCTCCATACATATTTCACATTAGTATATCTTAATAAAAATAAACGTACTTACTTTCTTCATCGCTGAAAATGATTTAATATTTTATGTTGCATTATTTGTTTTCATAAAGCTCGTCGTGCGACATGTTCATAAAGAAATGTTCATAATTCAACATAAAATATTAAATCATTTTCAGCGATGAAGAAAGTAAGTACGTTTATTTTTATTAAGATATACTAATGTGAAATATGTATCGAGGTATTAACATTTGACATTACATTACCTTAATAAAAACCTAAGCTTATTTTATTCGTTTCGTACATCGCTTAAATAAAAGCTTGTTTTTTAAGGAGGTTTTTTGTTTATTATTTTATACCTTATAGTATTAGAATTTGTTTACTAATTTTTCATAAAATTAATCTTGCTTTTTCATTCGTAATACTCAAAAAACCTTTTAAACACAAACTTGTATTAATATAAATAAATAACATAAATGATATAGCGTCCGTAAGATAAATCTTCCGCTAGCATCAACATCTTTTGACAAAAGATCGTAATGATAAGATTGGAAGTGAAAACGAAAAGCGTAAGTTATGCAATGCGTTATACTTACTTTTATGAGAGAGATTGATTGTATCTCAGGGGAAGCTTCCCGGAAATAATTCGCCGCGAGTTATCTCGGAATCAAATCATAATAAAGAAAAAACGTTTTTCAAATTGTTTATTTGAAATAGACATCATAATTTGCATTGCCAGATGGTTTATATATGTGTGCCAAATTTCAATTCAATCGGTTGAGGGGAACTGGTTTAAAATGCAGTTGCAAGATTTGACCCAAACATACCAACAGGTGAAGTTAAATAAAAATTTGTAAAACGCAGTCTCGTAAATCTGAATGAAATACTTACTGTCGAACTTAAAAGTACAGTGTGTTGAGTTTGGAGGTTAGCTGAAATCAAACACCTAGACTTATAGAAATCGCAGTTACATCTTATTTTTTCTAGTTACATTCTGCGTACGTTGATGCGAAGTTTTTATAACACAGTTTATAATATTTTATCGTGAACGAAGAAGTGCAGTTTTTTTTGTAGGTATCGACAAAGTTTGAAGTTTTGTATAAAAAAATCTTCTCCTATTATAACCAAATTTTATTACGAGAAAGACGCATATGCTGACTTTATGAGTAATTTCAGAATTTTTCATTCATACCAAAGAAAAAGAGTTTTAATCAATTTTACAAAACATGTTTTTCTCGATAGTGCCTGAGCCTAAAGAAACGTTTTGAACTTTCCACAAGTGAGCGTTGTGGGGTGTAACATGAAAACGTTGTGAAGGTACTATTCGTCCGGAATAAGTCATTATTTTTTTTATAACTGTACTTTGACCTTTATGTGAAGTATCCCTAGTATTAAAGTAAAAAAAAATTGAGAGCACGTGCATAGACCACAAGTAAATTCTATCGTAAATACGAAAAGAGACTACAATTTATTTTTCCATTTGATCAGAAGTTCCGAGCACATACGGACGGACGTCATGACAAAAACCATTTTTTCGGAATCAGGGACCTCCAAAACGGATAATTTTGTAAAAGTCTCCTTTCCGAATTTTTTCACGTTTAATATACTTTCTATATTCGTATACCACACACATCAGAAATTAAAATCAAGACTCGTCGTTAAGTTCAAAATACATTTATTTAGCGGGCCGAGCATAATCGTGTTTTTTTCTTATGATACTACACGCGATAAAAAAAATCTTATATAATGTTCTACATACAACACTAGTAATATGATGACAATAGAATGATGATAATCTTGTTTCTTTTCCAGGCTGTGGTCATGATGGCAAATTCGTTCAATTTCTACTGCTCTCACCAAAACTTCTGTCATCCATTTTGTTACCGTCGCCACATGAGAGCCTGCACCAGACTCATCAAATCTGTTCGCAGAGTAAGATGAATTTTAATTCTCATAATTTCATTCGTTTATAAGAGATATAGCTGTAGATATGCTGCAACCGTGACAAGTTAAGATAATCAGTAGCACCGCAATAATAACCCCTCCCCTTCCCCCGTCAACTCGCTACGTCACCCTCCTTATATATATGACTGCACGTAGGTGAAAAATTGCTTTAAACTTAGACCCACATTATCATCAGCTTCATAACAAGACCAATTTCCTTCTTTTACGACATGAGGCGAACGAGATAGCGTAGTGGTAACGCGCCATCTTTTGCCACTTGGAAGCCCCGGATTCGATCCCCAGTCGCTTCTGCCATTTTGATTCAAAATACAAAACATCATTAATCGAGTGTCTATAAAATCTTTAAGACGGTAAGAGTCCCCACCAGAGAGAATAGGAAAAAAAAATATTGGTAAAACGTTTACAAAAAAAAAATCATAAGTAATTTTAGACTTCCTTAATTCAAAGCAATGTTTACACCAAGTTAAGGAATTATGGACGCAAGAAGATATCAAAAATGAAAGGCATCTACTGAAGGAAATGTATCAGCATCGAATTAAAATTCACGAGTTTCTTTCTTTTTAGTTCAAGAGTATTGTTAATATTTTTCAGGTTTATGGTGAAGAATTTGGCTTGATTTGCGGTCGAGAGTTGGACGCGGAATCCGAAAAGCATCACCGCGAAGACACCAAGAAAGACAAACACCGGGGACGCAAAGTGTCCGATCAAGCGAGCACCCAAGCCTCGCCCATCCGCCGCAAGGACAGCATGGGCCGTCGAGATAGGTGCGATTATAATTGGAAACTGGTGGTGTATTCGGTTTTAACTTAAAATAGGATGACAGCTATTGTCGACTGAAAAAAGTATTTATTTTGCCCAAGCGGCTTTCGACACTGCATTCCGTACACATCGCTCCAGGGCAGAGAAGGCGACTGAAGATATTTTTTTAATTGAAGCTTTAGAGCTCGCCAACATCATGGTCATTATAGCCCTTAAAGTCATTAGAGTCACACAAGATGACAATACAAGTATAATAAATATATTTTTTCGGTTGACAATGACTTTCATTCTATTTAATCACTGATAATCAGATAATTGAATAGTATCCCCATCCTGGCCCAGGTTTTTCTCCGTTTTTCCTTCGGGTAGAGGCGGATTTCTTATACAGGTTCTCTAGACTTTGTCTAGGGGCGTGTATATTGTAATAATAATCCTGAATTTAGTGGGTTTTTTTTCAACTCTTATGATTTTTAAACACTATACTCAGAATAATCTATAGTTCGATAATAACTTGTACATGTAATTTTACAAACATATTTGCGTTAAATTAGAAACATATTGACATTATATATGTATTATAACTCGCAGCTAACCTTTTATCTTATCTAGGAACTTATGCTGAAATTTTTTGAATCCGCCTCTACCTTAGGGCCCTTGATCGGAATTGATGGGATACGTCCCTTGCTTGCTTCCGGAGAGTAAATTAGTTTATTGTCCTCCACGTGGTCATACGCAGTTTGTACTGTTTTTTGACAATAAATTTAATTATTATTATTGTTTCGAAAAGAAATGTTATTGTTCAGTTAAACAATTTTTGTTGGTGCTGTCGTTGTTGAGGCGAATGCGCTGCCCGACGACTTCAGTGCGGAGGTCGAGACGACGGCATCTCGACGGATGATGCGGCGCCATCCCAGAATCCAAGATACAATATTTTATTCGTTTATATTCTTTATTTAGCGGAAAATGAACTATTAATTATTTCGAACAGAATCGATCGAAGCCTGGATAGCTCTCAAGCGGCGAGGATCGGCATGAGCCAACGCGAATCGTCCAGGGACATCGCAGAACACGACCAAGATCACGGCCCACACGTTTCCGCATCTTCCGAGAAGAAGAAACAATCAGAGGAGAAACTCAAAGAGCAACCAGTAATACTCAAATATATAAAGTCCCAGGTATGACACGTATGGCAGCACATTTCATTGTACCCCGTGTTACATTTAAGTTTGAATATTTTCATTCCCATTCCCTACATGCTCCACACAGCGGAATTGCTGTTGTTATTATTATTATTTACCTCTAATTTAGAATGATTTCAGTTATTACGATTTTTTAAAATAATAAATATATAACAATATATTTTTGTGCATTTACTGTTCTTTTATAATCAATTCAAAATAAAATTTGTCAATAGATATTACAAAAAAGAGGTAATTATTTGTTTTATTAAAGGTAGTACATGTCGCGATTTTATCTCGGGGCGCAGATTTTTAAATCCTTTTGGACCCGTTCATCGGCGTTGATGAAATGGTCTCTTGTTTGCTTCCGGAGAGTAAATTAGTTTTTTCATCTCCTCGGCATGAACATACGCAATTTGTGATAACTTTCCGTCACGTGAAGATGGCGACGAGCAGCGAGTCGAACTCGGAACTCCCGCGTCGATCGCAAGGGTGTTAACCACTACACCATCGCGGTGGTGTACAGTTGATGAAGGCGAACGGGTCCTATTACCGGTTCGTCGACATTTTTATCTGACCAAGTTATCACTAGGGCCCGGATTTTAATGAACTAAATGTCAGCGAAATAAGCAAGCATTTATGCCCTAAAACTTATATAAATGTGACCTTAAAAATAAAATATGACTTTATAAGTTTTTTTTAAATTCTTGTTGGGTTTTTTTATATAACATAAATACAAAATTCACTACACAACAAATTGTTAATATAGTACCTGATTTTTGCAGTTTTTGAAACTAACTGGCACTTCTTTTTAAAAATTTTGCACGTGTCTTAAAAAACACGAAGTACTTGGTTTTTACTACTGCACACTACTTGTTTAATGATTCCAACGTCCTCTCAGTCTTCAGTTTCTGCAGAGTTGCACTGGATCACAAGGTGCATTTTGAGGTTTTCCATCTTGAAAGATCTACGGTTGTCACTGCGGATAGTTTTGTATCTGGAGAAGTTCCTCTCCGCATCTCATGACGTCACAGGCGCGTATTTGAATGCGACGAGGTCACTGCAGGGCAGCTACGGTTTGTTATCTTCAAATGCTGCGGCATTCCCAGATATGATGTCACTAATTTTGCACATTCTAGAATATCCAGGATTCCGCTGGAGAACACTTTGCAATTTGTTGTTCACTTTGTCAGCCACACGACCCAACTCACTCTGCACATGTTTCACAATATCCAGGGCGTCACACAACTGAGTACCAGAAGCTTCCAGTTGTGATAGCTTTTGATATCACTGAAATGTTGATGTTGATGTATGCCAAGTTTCCAGACAAGGTATCCGGAAAAACTTCTTGCACAGTTTTGATAGCACTTCATTCATTGCTATCAAGCTCACAGACGATATTCTTTATTTCGGTGTAGTTGGTGCAGTAATATTGAGCGGCATTAAGTCAAGAACCCCACCGTGTAAGAACAGGCAGGGGGGAAGGGTAGTGAAGGTGCTTGTTCCTTGAATTTCTACACCCGTAGCGGAGCTTTTACAAAGATTTTGTTGCCACAGGAAATTAATTTGTCCACATCGCACCTCTGTGTAAGGCATGCGCAAGACTAGTGGCGTATATCATACTAGGGTAGACAATCTGCAGCGCCTTGGCTGCTCTAATCATGCACGAAGCACCATCTGTAACTAGTAGCAAAACGTTGTCTCTGTTCACATCATCCGGCCACAGTAGCTTCACAGAATTGTGGAACAAAATTGCAACTGTCGAGTTGTTTACTCTCTCTTGAGAGAGCTTCACACGTTAGGAGGAAAATTTTTCGAACACAACAACAACAACAACGTTTGCAACATAACGCCCATCCACATCTGTGGTTTCATCTATGGGCACCCAGACCTTTTGGTCATTCGTATTTTGTTTAGAAACTCCTCGCAGCACGCGGATTTCTCAATGTTGACTCATCTGGAACTGGAAGTGTCGTGTACTTCTCGAAGAACTGTCTGAAGCGTGGTTTCTTCAGCTTCTCCAATGGAATGTTGCAAGACACCATCATCTCACACAAGTCCTTGAAGAACGATTGCACAGTTATTCAAACATTATCACGTGAGACAATAAACAAGTCCTTGAAACATTATCATGTGAGACACATTTTAATCTTTTTATTCGTGTCCTTAAAAATATGACAAATATACGCCGTTATGTAAAAAGTTGGGCGAAATAAACTGATGATGGAGTAAATATGACTTTATGTGCACAATAAAAATACACTTTTCTACACTACAATACCTGGATTCGTGGATAAATTGTTGTAAAATTCACTTTAAGGTTCAGAAAAAAATACATGACTTGTCGCAAAAATCCTCCACGTGTAGATGCGCGGAAGAAATATTTGCATATGTCATTTATAATTGTTTTTCTTTTCTACAAAACATTGTTTATAAACGGGCAAAAGTGTTCCAACCAATCTCCCTTTTCGTTGCTAGGTGTGTGACGTGTTCCACGCTCCGTTGGCGGTGCTGGTGAAGGGAGCCGTAGTTCTGGGAGAGGAGCAGTTCATCGACGTGTTGCCAGTGGCTTGGGAGCTGTTGCTGGAGACGAACCAAGAGGTCGCCGCCACGGCTGCCTCCCTCTTCATTCTGGGCGCCGTTCGAGCACCGAACCACGCCACTGACATCATGCAACATGGTTTGCACCACCAGACACCCGCGATACGAATCAATGCAATTCTGAGGCAAGTTGTCTCTTCTCGCACTCAGCGGAACTCGTGTACTCACACGGGAAGATGAATTTCAAATGCGACCAACTCAGGAGACACTGCACTTTATTGTAGGTTTTTATATTACGTGTTACATGAAATAAATAAATATATCTGAAATGTTGTTACGATATGTAACATGTCAAGGTACGTTGCAATAAAACTTCACTCAAATATGAATGTAGAACAATATTGAAGCGTTGTGTCATTCTAATGTGTCTGCTTAACTGCTCGCATTTCTAATTCATATTGCCCTCAAGGGCTAGCGTGTTTGCTCGCCACCATGACACTTCGGGTTCGTTTCACGGCGGGGCAAGAAAAAAGTGGTAGCTTCAGTGTCCCAGTTCATTTAGCTGTGACTACTGAAAAGCGAACCCTCCTTCCTCCATCCACCTCCTCCTAGTGTCAATAACTCCATTACTGACTACTAACACCTCCTCGCGAGTCAAGTTGTTGGAAAAACCCACCTTCTAACAATTGTCCCTACAACACACCTCCCATCTCCTATCACCCCACGTAGATAAGTTCCACAAGTACGCTACATTTCCCATTTACAAATACTACAATGAAAAAGACGAAAATTCATATTGAACTACAGCACACGTTTTAATAACCTACAATGAAACACCTATAGCTGAATTAAATCTAGAACGGTGCTCGCAAATCGGCAAAGGTGAGGCTACGACTTGTCGCTGTGCTGCCGCATAGTCTGACTCTGTCATCGCTCCGCATCCTTCGGCTGTTTGCATCAGCGCGTGAGTTCAAAAGAGAGAGGTCGCTGACAGGAGACGAGGTGCAGTGTGGGTAATCTTTTTTTTCTTGTGTTTCGCTGCGTCAGGGGACTCCACCACCAAAGAGATGTATTTTCAGTCTCGAAAGAAAAATAATTCTTCACATTCAGTAGTTGAAACGATTGCGGATGAAACGACGCAACAAATAACTTGAACATAGAAGCAGGCTGGCTGACAAAAACTCGCATGTTCTAAATGAAGAAAATGGCAAATGTGATCTACACAACAATGATTTTATGATATTTTCATATTATTCGTGGGGGTAGTTCAGCCATTAATTCGGTACCAAAATACATCATAAACTTTCTTCGGTGTTCCCTCGAACCATGGACATCGTTCATTTGTTTCTGAGTACTGAAGGTACAAGTTTACTTCTTACAGAATTTGTTTTAAACATACAAGTATGATGAATCACATCATTAAGTTGCTTAAGATAAATTATTTAGAAATATCAGACTCGAAAAGATCGTTGTAGTTGCTTCAAAAAATTTCCTAGTTTAATTTCGTCGCGAATACTGAATGAAACTATATTCTCTATAGTAATGTCTAAATATTAATAATACAAAAATTAATAATAAATTTTTTGCTAAAAAAAGCAAAAGTTATAAACTGGGTACAACCTCGTAGAGAACAATAAACCAATTTACTCTCCGCAAAGCAACAATTCCGATCAGAGGCTAAGGATTCAACATTTCAGATCTTTACTCCTCCTATGTGATACGAATACAAATACTTCGGTACGTGTTATAGAATATCAAGAAATTTTGTAATTTAAAAAGAATTTATTCAGAAGTACATATAATTATCAAACTATAGATTATTGGGGAAATAAAATATTGTTCGTAAAATCGTAACAACTGAAATAACTCGATATTCGAGATTTCGATGTAAATTTTTGCTTTAAATTACAAACAAATTGACATTCTATTAGTATTATAACTCGCAACTAACTTTTCGTCTTATCTAGGAACATATGCCAAATTTTTTTTTTTTTTGAATCCGCCTCTGCCTTAGAATAATCCTTGATCGAAATTGATGGGATGGCCCCTCGCTTGCTTCCGGAGAGTAAATTAGTTTATTGTCCTCCACGTGGTCATACGCAGTTTGTACTGTTTGTTTACAATAAATTTATTATTTACTATTATTTCAATAGACAAGAGAGTAGAAAAAAGGCTGTATTAAAAAAAAACAGAAAACCCGGACCAGGATGAGATATTTTTTACTTCTGGGATATAGGTATTGGATCCTCATCATCTTCCGGTTTCAGATTCCAGGTGTTGTGGAAGCTGCGCTACCAGGTGTGGCCCAGAATGGAAGAAGGAGCGCACTTGACTTTCAAGGTTCCTCCTCCAGGCATAGAGTTCACGTTGCCTTCGCCTAAGATAGGCATCGAGTCTCTGCCCGTCGTGGATCCTCCGTGGATGCCTCAAGTGAAGACGAAAGTAGAAGAAGTGACGATAAGTCAAGAGAGCCACGTAAGTGCATCTCCTCCTTCCATCACTTCTCCCTCCATTAAATCGCATTGGGCGCACGCAGTGAATCGCACAGACTGCAGTTGAATCTATTGTCGAATATTCCGATCTTTAATGCAAGACTTACGACCTTCAATAGACCTTTAAAGTTTTTTTAAAAATATTTTGTGATAAATATTTCACAACGTTTCGACTTTCGAATGAAGTCGTCGTCAGGTGTTAAATAAACTTTATTGTCAAAAAAGCAAAAGTTACAAACTGCGTATGACCACGTGGAGGACAATAAACTCTGTCTCTTATANATAAATAATAAGTTATACCTCCCGACAACAATAATTATAATTTGTACCTTTGCCTGACGACGACTCCAAACGAGAGCCGAAACGTCGTGAGATATTTATCACAAAATATAAAAAAAACTATAAAGGTCCATTAAAGGTCGTAAGTCTTGCATTATTTATTTAATAAGATTATATAATGGACATTAATTGTAGTTGAATTCCTACGTTTATTGGGTTACCGATGCTCATTCTCGGTCTTGCTGGGTATTATAATCGTATATTGTGATATTTCATCGTTTTTTTAAATAGATGTTCACACAATATTATTTGTATATTCATACAAGAAATGTATACATTTAGAATTTTGTCAAAATGTAAAAACACATAAACACGAAGAAGATAAGATTTTTGATCTAAAATGAATTAAAATTGATAATTATTAATTCCTCTTCATTTCTGGAAGATTTTGTTTCATGTTATTCCTATTTTTAGATTTCTTGTCGTAAGTCGCATCCAAAGCAAAAAATATTAGTTTCGTAATAAATATACCTGTTATTATCAATAATTATTGAGTCATTTTCTTGTACACGTAGATAAACAAACTTTGAAGGAAACAAAAATTGGGATATCGCTATAAATTTTAAATGGGGTCCCACAGACAGCGTGCTCCTTCCATTGTCATAAAATATGGGTCAATGATTCAAATCAGTGAGTCATTTCGGGTTCAATTCCCGGCGGGGTCAAAAAAATGTAGCTTTTTACATTAATTTCCCAGTTCATATTGCAGTGACTACTGAAATGTGAACCCTGCTTCCTCTACCCACCTCCTGCTACACCTTGTATCAATAACTCTAACTATTGCAAACTTCTTCTACTAACCACTCCACGTGGATCAGGTTGTTGCTAAACCCAGCTAACGGCCGCCCTTCTAGATAAGCTTCAATAGCACTAAGTTACATTTGCCTCCCATTTACAAAGACAACAATGAATTTGTGCTCGTGTACGTTGGCAACCCGCAGTACACAGGAGTATTAAGTTAGTCAATAGCCACTAGCACCCACTTCCCTAACTCCTATCGCTCCATGTGGATAAGGTTCAATAGCACTAAGCTACATTTGCCTCCCATTTACAAATACTCATATATGAAGTGCGTTGTAATCTCGCCTCTTGTGCAGCGATCGCTCGTGACGGCGACGAAGACTCGCAAGAAGCAGCAAACGGAGCTGATCAAGATGGCGCTGCAAGCGCAGGAAGACAAGAAAAGGCTGGAGAGAGAAAACTTCTTGATCACGACGATACCGATAACCGTCCAAGCGGCCTACGAGCCCAGTCTGTACCACGCTGTGGGAGACGACCACGACGAAGGTGAAACATCATATTCTTATTATCACGTGAAAACACGGCGAAACCTGTCTTACTTACACGGGACGGTCGTGCTCGAATAAAACAAACTAGGGTGTCACAATGAGAGAGCAAGATTTGAATTGCGCATCGTTTTGGCTGTTACGATTCGATAGGTCGATGATTGTTACAGGTCGATAGGAGACAGACGAAAGTTAGTAAGCACGGAGCGCTGCACGATACAACAACGTGTCCTTATTGTTAGAAATTTCTATTGAAATGGCGAATGTTTCTACTTTATAAATCAATAAATATTTCAATAATTTGTTACAAGAAACCTTGTATTACTACAAATTCCAATTTTGCGCTCTTATTGTAACACTTCTTATAAAAAATATTATCGCTTAGGATTACAGTGAAGGATTAACTTAAAACAAAAGTCAGAAATAATACGTTCATATTCATTCTCAAATTACGTGTAAGTGATTCCACGAAATGATTCCTAATGAAGTGGATGATGTAGCCTTGGACTGTACGAGCTTCCCAACATAGCGTATTAGCAATCCAAAGGCGTGGGAGCGGTAGAGAACTTTAACGCTAATGCAGTTCGTGCTTAATGTTAAAATATGTAAAGCATAAAAAGTTCCGTCTCAGACTCGTTGTATACGCAAACGGGCGCTGAGATCCATTTAGCTTCTACATTACGCAAACTAATAGCCTCCACAAACTGTGTTCTCAACACTTAAGGTTGAGAAACAACTGTAGATTGTTGTATTGGAACCGAAATGGATGAAATCATTGAGAATTCCAACTCCAATCTTAATTTCCCTGTTGTGTGAGGGGAGGCATTGACTTGAAGAATGTAATTTACCTCAACTACTAATCGTGGCTGAGTCTCACCTTAAGAAGCTCTTTGTCCGTGACGGTCGCGGGAAATCCTAAATTACCGGCATTTAACAGACCAATAAATCCCCCCCAAAAAAATTTATTCAATACACCTGACCAATCTTGCGGTTCAGTGTAAATCTTCCTATCATGTTTCATCAATAATGTTCTAAACAAAAATCCCAATATAATTTCATTGGCTCATAATTTAATTAAAATTTATTGTTATTAAATTTCTTGGTCGCAATTAATACTCGAATAAAACGTTGAATGTCTTCAATGAAATACAATTTGTTTTGCTTAATTTTACAGATAGATTCCTCACTAACACTCTTACAGAATGTGAAAAAATTACGATAGGAAAAATATTAATAATTCAGAGTCCAAAAATCTGTTGGTAGAGCGCGTAATAATGTTGTGGACAATAAAATAATTTACTCTCCGAAAGTAAGCAAGGGACGTATTCCATCAAATAAGATTTTACAGGGCTCAATACGAAAGGTGGATTTAACATTTCAGCATAAAACAAGTCCACGCCCGCCACCGCCCACCCCACTCAAACGCAAAATACGGAAAAGTTGTCACCCTGCTATTAAACAAACATTACTTTCAAGAGATTATAATGGAACCGTTGTTTTAACTACGGTGTTATTAATTTATTACTCATTAATTGGTCAGTAATCGTAAATCTTGTGGGGTTGCAGAGATAATGTACGCAACCGCTCCAAAGTCACGTACACGTATAAACATTCTACATTGAATTAGAATTCACACAATAATCTCGTATTTATAATGAATTAGTATTAAATTTACTATAACAATGGCGTGATGTAGTATATGGGAAACCATCATTATTTTCAATATTAACTAGAATGTTAAGAAATGTAATATTTAATGGTTAAATTGAAACTTATATTAACTTATTTTATTAAATCTTAAATTCTTACATAACAAAAATTCACTTTTTATTTAATACTAATTTATAAATGCGTAATGCAAAAATGCATTCGTCCGTTTGTTACCCGATCGCCACTAAACCACTCCACAGATCGTGATGAAATTCGACGCGGAGACAGTTTACGTGTCCAGGATGAATAGAGGCTAACTTTTATTTTTTATTAAATGTGTGAAAAGAAAGATGACTATTGACAATAAATGTCGATAAAGGTCAATTTTTTTTTATTTTTTTGCTTATCGTTTTGTATATTTTACATCTATGAACTTCTTTGTCCGGGTCCTAAGTCGCTGTCGTACTCTGACATTACAAGGCCACAGTTTGATGACCGAAACGTTGGTAGTTTCATCTACTAAGACGCGGTTTGACCGCGAGAAACAGGATCATACTGACTCCGGACGCGGAAGCCTACATTTGTGTATTTTACATGTTGGAAGAAGATGATACAAAACAATTCCTGAACAAAATTCACCCCGTTTCGAATTCTCATTGCACTGAGGATGCTTGATTATTAATTTAAGGTGATTTTTAATTGATTTCAGGTGATGAAGAGCAGCCAGAGAATCAGAGAAACGCCACTCACCATGTCCACTCCGCGCATTCCTTGTTCCCATCTTGTTTATGTTCTGCGGTGATTCAAATCATCAACTTATTGGACGACGCTGCAGTTTCACCCGACGGAAGTTCTGTCTACGAAGTAGCTTATCAGGTGTGTGAAGCACAATTCCATTGCATTCATTTTATTATCGTGCATTTTTTAATTGTACCCTAATTTCCTGACCAGGTCTGAAGGTTCAGTTGAGTGAAGCTCTGAAGCTCGCTTCACACGGTTCGTTTTACATAGTGTTTCGAGCGATACACACCAGTTCGAATGCAGATTGTATGAAAATTGTAATCATCCTCGCTCCATCAAATTGATACGCGCACTCCTAGCGGCATCGTTGCTCACTAGTTGCGAAGTCTATGTTTTCTCGAGCTGGTTGTCTAATATCTAATAAATTTTTTATTGTCAAAAAGGCACTACAAATTGCGTATGACCATGTGGAGGACAATAAACTAATTTACTCTCCGGAAGCAAGCAAGGGACCATCCCATCAATTCCGATCAAGGGCCCTAAAGCAGAGACTGTTTTAACGTTTCACTTCAACATTTAACTCCTGAGATGACAAGTGCAACGTTTATAATTACTGTTCAAAATTGCAAAGTCCACCTACTGATATCCGCATATAAGGACCGCATCATTCGGGAATCGTTCTATATAATTCCCTGCCCAAGAATATAAAAGATATTATGAAATTGAATCTCTTCAAATCCGCGGTTAAAAACTACCTCCTGCACCAGTGCTTCTACACTGTAAAAGAATTTATTGATTTTAATAAAAGTTAAATTCGTCTTGTACTTTATCACGCCATTGCTGTAGTACTTTTTAAATAACTTATAACAATTTCAAAAACTATTTTCTTGCATGATTGTGTTGCCGTATGGCTCATATTAATTTAGTTTTATGTGTACTCAACTTTGGCACGGTTGTGTACATAAATTCTGTAGCCCCATCCTGGCCCGGGTTTTTCTCCGTTTTTCCTTCGGGTAGAGGCGGATTTCTTATAGAGGTTTTCTAGGCTTTGTCTAGGGGCGTGTTTATTGTAACAATAAATCGTTAATTTAGTGGGTTTTTTTCAACTCTTATGATTTTTAAACACTATACTGACAGTAATCTATTGTTCGATAATAATTTGTACATGTAAATTTTTTGTGTTAAATTACAAACATATTTACATTCTATTAGTATTATAACTCGCAGCTAACTTTTCATCTTATCTAGGAACTTTTGCTGAAATTTTTGAATCAGCCTCTGCCTTAGGGCCCTTGATCGGAATTGATGGGATGGTCCCTTGCTTGCTTCCGGAGAGTAAATTAGTTTATTGTCCTCCACGTGGTCATACGCAGTTGGTACTGCTCTTTTGACAATAATTAAAAAAAAAAAATTAAGTCATATCAACGCTATTTTTATTATTTCGTTTATTTTTTATCATAACATTTTTACACTCCTCCACCAAATCTACGTAAAAACATATGCGTGTATATTACATTATGGAGATGTTACATTGCATTATGGTGACTTGTATTGGGGGATGGTACACGAATGATGGATTTTGTGTGTGTGTGTTCCTTGTGAGCCCCGAAGAAGGCAATAAAATAAATCGAGACGTCGGCTTAACATAATATTGTAATTTTATTTTGTCCAAAAGTGAAAATGCACTTTGATGAAACTAATTTCAATCGTCGTGTATGTCGCAGGTGATTTGGAATTGCCTCGTAGAGGACTCGGCGCTGTTCCTCCGCTACGTCCTGGAGAGACTCACGAGAGACAAACAGGACTTGATGTTCAAAATCCTTCGTCACCTCATCCGCTTCGTGCCCAAGTTGCCTCAGCAGGCGGCGTTCGCTCTCTATAACTACATCATCGGCTACGTCATGTTCTACGTCAGATCTCCTCAGGAAGATGGACAGTTGCTCATCGGGACTGCGCTCTCCATTCTATGGATGGTGAGTTCGTACCCAGCAATGATTGTGAATGGCCTGCCACTGACCTGTAAACGAATGACAGACAGGACGAAAAAAACTTTTAATGACAAGTGACTTCTATAAAAAGTATCTTCTTGAATTAATACGGGTTGTCTGCGACAATTTAAAAAAATGAACTCGTCCATTTAAAATACGAGGAAATTAGTTTATTTTCGAAAACAAATTTTTCTCGTCATCAGAATGTATTTCATCCACATATTAAATAGTCTGAATAGCCAGAAAGGTGTCATTTATAAGCAAAAATCATCGATACAAGCGTGTATTATTGCATCCATTTATACAAATTTTAGACGAATTATTTTTAAGAAGGAAAATTTTCGCGTTCATTAAACATATGAGAAATCTCCTCAGGAATAATAAAAAATTGATAACAAACTTTACTATGTTCCTTTTTGTTAACATCTAGAACTGTAAAATTAATTTTCATCTGAATAACAGAATGGAAACGTGTAATAGTCGTGTGTTGGCCTCACTTTTTATTATTTTCTGAGTAAATTTCAGATGTATTGAAATAAACAAAATTTTGGCGTATTTCAAGAAATTCTAACTCTGCCATAAGCAGGTCATGACTCCTCATAAATACGACGTCGACCAGTCGTCGTGTTATAAGCGGAGGGACGCCGATAGTCTGGGGTAGATTTTGGATTTCGGACCCCCCCTCCCTGCCCCTTAATATTCTTCCACTCTTTTCCCCCAAATCAGCAGAACTAGATAATAAATAAAGATACGAAAAACGTTCAATTCTTTTCGCTCTGCGTCGGTGGCACTCTGGTAATGCGCCCTCGCGGGGCCTCTAGTTCCACCATCAGGGACTTCTAATATAAAAGGCCCCTGCGCATTGCGAGGGGTGATAAGAAAATTGATGGTTCCAAATAACCATTGCATACTTCTCATTGGTGAGCTTGAAATACTTAACTGTACTAAGGACTATAATGTAATAACACCAGGGTACCGAGCTAAACTCGGATTTATTCATTATAAAAATAATTTTCAGTAAATTTTTATTAAACGAATTTAAAGATACTTTTTCATAACTAATTTCATAAGTTAATTTAATGAAATTTATAATAAAAAAACAAACTTTTTGTGTTTTTTTTAAGTTTAGTATTATTTTACTAGTGGACAGAGAACGGTCGCATTTAGTGAATACAAAAATACATTCCAGCACATTTTTAATAAAAGATTATTATTTTACCGGTTTACCGATTATTTTACCGAGGTGAAATTACTACTTATAATACCGATGACAATCCAGGTGTCACGGACTGGCGCCTGTCTGAACTACTGGGAAATGTGTCATGTGACAATTCTGTGATCGGTGGCGAGTGTTGCGCTTCAGCGTAAAACGTTCCACGGAACAATCAAATGTCTTGAACAGTAGACGAGCGCCCAGCGGATGTATCTCAGGCAGAAGGGAAGGAACTGTGTTTCGTTCACAGACGAAAGTCGTTTAAAACTGACAATTATTGCTCGTATAATAAATGTGTAAAACGAATTTTCATAACATTGACACTTATGCCATTCTATTATGCCTGATATTAATTCCCCCCCATGTACCAAGTCTCGGCAAAATGCTGCTGCACGTTTACGAGATAGCCGATTTAAACTAACAATTATTGCTCGTATAATAAGAGTAAGATGGTAACAAAGGATCTAATGAATTGAAAATGTTTTTCCAGGTGGTTCATTCGGTCCATGGAATTATGTTCAAAGACCTCAAACAAATTCTAAGAAAGGAGCAATGTGACGCTTCAATTCTTTTGACTGCCAATGTCCCTTCTGCGAAAAAGATTATTGTCCATGGACCTCAAGGTAAGATACGTCTTACTCCTGATTACTTAACATTCAACCACTCTTGTCCCACCCGTGGCTCTGGTGGTAGTGCTGTCGCTCATCACCAAGTCATCCCGGTGGGGCCAGAAAAATTTGTTAGCTTTTCACATCAATGTTCCATTTCATATAGCTGTTACTACTGAAAAGCAAACCTTCCTTCCTCTATCCAGCTCCTCCTACTATCAATAACTAACCACTTCTACTAACCCCCCCACGTGGGCCAAGTTGTTGGTAAACCCAGCTAAGCGGCCCACCTACTAACAATAGCACCTACCACCCAACTCCTACCTCCAATAGCTCCATGTAGATGAGCTTCAATAGCACCAAGCTACATTTCCTCCCATTTACAAATACTACAATAAAAAAATATTTTTTTCTATTCGAGTTCATTCACCCCAGATTTTGCATTCGAGGTCAATTTACAAGTAGTGGCGAAGGGGGGAAAGGGAAAAATTACCAAGTGACTGAATCCTTTTACTTTTTATATAGCGTTCGCTAATTGGAATATTTGATCCTGGATAGATTCAATTCCANCTCATCTTTTTCATTGTTGATTTATTGTCATATCAGTCATTGAGGCTTTCGGTGCGTTTTTATCTCGGGAAAATCCTTCTTGTTTTTTGCATAAACAAGTCAGAAGTACAAGTATTAATGACACGAACACATTCCATGTATTCTCAACTTTTTGTCAAAGTATGAATGTTACAGTCTAAATAATATCACGAGCATGCGCAAGACCAAGTCGAAATGACAGCTTTGAACGAAATCAGCTCAATTACATCCAGAAAGCCCCATAATCTGTATCACATGGATTCACCCGTCAACGATTCAGTCCAAATATTTTTGTCACATTAATAACTCTGTGCCAAGTATAAGTAAAAAAACTGCAATTGTATTAACATTGTATTAAGTAAAGGCATTTGGTTGTGTCAGCATACGTATGGTGGCACCATTACTTATATTTTTCTAAGCAATTTGTTTGTTATTTTCCTGTTGCTAGATCCAGCCGCTGGAGAAATACCATCACAGTTTCCAGTGCAGGAAGACACACAGTTTTGTCAAATTTTACGAGAATCTCTGGACTTTTTTGGAATCGATGAGGCTGAACACAAGGAGTACTTTCTCGTGGATCATAAAACTCGTGGGTTCATAATTCCTGTTGCTGCAATTACCCATGAAATGAGTCTTTCTTTTAATTCATAAAGGGCTCTAAAAATTATGTATGGTATTTTAAAGTACTTTCGTTCAGTCATTTTAAACATACTTGAGAGTTGGTTTAAAATTAAGAGAGACTGAAATATTTTCATTTTATTGCATAACAAATGTATCCAGACGATAGACGAGTTCTTGCCGAAGTCGTTTCAACTGTGTGGGTTCTGAGTCCCTCAAATCCGCGAATACGATGTGTCCCTTCGATACGATGTGTGCTCGTCAAGTTTCCAGGAAACGAAACACGACAAAAAGTTATTCCCATTTTCATATTTGTCCCGTAAGTTTTCGGAAAATGTCAAATCGCTTGATGTACTCCGTAAGAAGTAGAGCTTGAAGCAAATATTTATTTTACAGAGTTGTATTTTACTTCTCTTTGTTGGTTGATTTCTTTGAGCTACAAACGCCGATCGCACCTGCTGCTATTTCTCATTTCTCCGAACTAACACAGGACTTGACTGTGCTTTTGCCCTTTACAGACCCAGCCTATTTCTTCTAATTAGTGATACATTTTCAAATGCGTTTGTCAGTGGGACTATCGAAGTGATTAAGAACCGCGTGTTGCACTGAAAAAACATTTTCCATTTTCGCATAATGCGAAACACAAAACGATTTCTTCTGCTGAGACGCCATTTTAGTTCCAGCGATAGTAGTGCCACCACAACTTTCGGTATGCTACCGGCCATGCAGAATAGGAAAAAATTTGAGTTTTCCTTCATTCTACTGCAAGTTTCGTAAATATACGCTTAATTATAGTTTAAAACACCATACATCATTTTGAACAACCCTGTATTACATCTCATTTGTTATTAATGAGTTTCTGGAAATTTCTTATTTGTGCAGGTCAAATACATAATTCATCGTCGTATGTGCGCGACTACTATTTCTTCAAACGCTCCCAGTACCCGCATCTGGAGTTGGTTCACATGAAACCTGAAGAAGCCTTCAACGCACTCCAGAAGCAAGAACTTCTGCATAAATTCGTTGAGATTGGGAAAGTGCTTCTCACGTGGGCAATTTTAAAAAACGTTGATATGGTAATAGTCAACTCGCAAATAAAATATCATTTACTTTAAGTTAGTTAATGTAAGTAAAAATAATTTTATAAACGACCATTCTTAACCATTCCCATGTAACGAATAGAAAATCCAAATATTCGATCAAATATTAAAAACAGGCGTAATAGTTTTGCCTCATATGTGAGCTATATATTTAGTAATGTACACAAAAGAAGAAGGTTGGGAACTTTCCACATTTCCAGAATTACTCTTGCCAAAACAATAAATATTCTTCATTGCCAAGTGAAATAAATCGCATTTTGTGGTTCATGTTTACATGGACGTAGAAACCGATATATTGTTTTTAATATTTTTATAATGTCACTCAAGAATACTATAAATACTGGCTTAGTATCTTCGGTTTTCCTCCCTAGACATTTTAAATATGATATGAATATTCTTTCTTAAGACCCTGATGGATATCTACTGAAAATATTGTTCTTAAACTTGTGTTAGTGTGTTCTAACTTAGGGTTAGAGTGTACTGTCCATAAGTATCCTTGAATCTATCATTTAACGAACATCACAAAGGAGAAACAATTTGTTGTACGAAACCACAGCCTCATCGATATGAAGTACAGGGTGGTTCACAACTCAAATATCTCCAGGAAAGATAAGATATCGCCGTGGTCTAGTAGTTGCGTCTTCTCTTCCATGATTCCACTGAACGGGAGAGCGCGGGTTCAAACCCTGCTCCCTCGGCCGAACTAGGTGAGGTCTTCAGCTGGGGTTTCCCCTCACCCACTCCAGTCAAATGTCGTGTCGGTACCATAAATTTCCGATTACCCAACATATCTCCTACCCAATTCCATCACCCGAGTCACGGTAATTTGGAAGAGCCTCAGTGCCTCGTGGCTTCTTCGAACTGTCTCTCCCAACGATTTCCTTCGAACTTCGATATAGATTCTTCTTTATTCACTTTCAAACATTTTTTGTGTTTCAGTCGCGGAGCTTGAACCCATGCGTTCACTCACCGCCAAGGGATTTTTTGGAATTCGATGTGGGATTCTTCTCCATTCGGTGGTGATTTAGAAAGTAAAGTTGTACAACATTCATTAATTTCACGCAAGAAAAGAAGCGGGTACTCAGCTATAGTTAAATAGAGAGCAAATAGAGTCCGCGAATAAATAAATAATAATAATAAATAATAAATTTATTGTCAAAAAACAGTACAAACTGCGTATGACCACGTGGAGGACAATAAACTAATTTACTCTCCGGAAGCAAGCAAGGGACCATTCCATCAATTCCGATCAAGGGCCCTAAGGCAGAGGCGGATTCAACAATTTCAGCAAAAATTCCTAGATGAGATAAAAAGTTAGCTGCGAGTTATAATACTAATAGAATGTCAATATGTTTGTAATTTAACGCAAATATGTTTGTAAATTTACATGTACAAGTTATTATCGAACTATAGATTATTCTGAGTATAGTGTTTAAAAATCATAAGAGTTGAAAAAAACCCACTAAATTCACCATTTCTTGTTTCAATAATCACGCCTCTAGACAAAGCCTAGAGAACCTGTATAATAAATCCGCCTCTACCCGAACGAAAAACGGAGAAAAACCCGGGCCAGGATTCATCGTTCTTTTGATGAATAAAAAGCTCACACTTTCCTTTCATCTGAAGATTTTTATTGGGAAATTTAAAAAAAGTACATATGTGAAAACCGCATAAACGTGTGATGAGATGTTGAGGAGGAAATCGTTAGTGAACCTTTCGAGCGTTACTATTTTATTATTTTCATGACGTCAGAGTGGCTCAGTGGGTAAGCGCCTACCTTCCGTGAAACCCACGGGCACCTATGGGACCATGGAACTGTTTGACTTTTTGATTGCTTTTTACTTCTTGGAATTCCCTTTATTTATTTCATTTGATCCGCATTAATTTAAATAAGGCTTTTGATCTTAAAAATTTACTTTTCCAACCAGGTCGTCCAGAGAGTTGTGTTTCTTCACGAAGAATTGATGAAGTTGCCTTCGTTTCCCCGAAAAGCGTTGGAAGCGGATTTAGATCTCTACAAAGGAGGTGAAATGGGAAAAGTAAGATACTCCTATTATTTTAGACATATACTTATTTCGTACACATACACGCGGAGAAGATACGTCATAACTACAGCAAGATGAAATTAGTGGCGAGTGAGAAATCGAAACTGGGATCTTCTACTGCATGAGCTATCACACTTTTTTTTGTTATTAGTAGGAATTCAAACGGATCATAATGCGTCAATGTGCTGAGTTTTCTACTGTCGTACTTTATATCTTACAAGGGGAACGGGCGGTATACAGGGGTGTATTGGGGCTAACTTTTGTCGTATGGGGGTTCTTATGCTGCATCGTTTAGTACAGGATATACCTCTCTATTAGTAGCAGTCTTTCCATAGTTTTAAATGCGAAATGGGGTTGTATCACGTAAATTGTATCATTTGATTAAAAGCGTTATTAATACCAAAGCGAAGAGTAAGCGTCCATCTTACACGCTCCCACTCCACTAAATGATGGTGGTGTAGTGGTTAACGCCCCAGCGATCACAGCAGAAAATCCCGGGTTCGATTAGGGCTCTACGCAATTTTTCATCTGGCCATAGTTGTCACTCTCGTTATTCTACGATTTTCTTCGTTAATTCTATAATTTTTCCTTCACTAAACAGGAACTCATGGGACTTGACGTTCTTCACAAATTCATGTGGGTCCGTCTCATCGCTAGAATGTTCGAAGCGATGGCGGGAAATTTTGCGTATTCCGGAGACATCCACCTCTTCTTGAATGTTCTCAATGGAGCGATAATCCTGCACAGCGGGGACGGATGCATTCTGAGATACGTCACTTCCACTTACATCAATGCGGCTCACCACTTCAAGAATATTTTTTCTACCAATGGGTAACTCACTCTCCCATAACTTATTGAGAATTCAATGCAGATTATATTGCCTACTTAAGCTCTTCCAGTGACTCGGGGTTAGCGTGCTCGCTGATCACCAAGTCATCCCCGGTTCTCTTCCCGATGGGGCCAGAAAATTTGTATCATAATAATAATTTATNAGCGACCAGCCGCCTGAATCGCAGTTGCGTCGCACCGTTTAAGCGTTCGACTCCGCGCGCCGATTTGCACACAATCCTCCGACTGTCGTGCTCGCCTCCCGTTCCTGCAATTTGTGTGCGCCCCTTTTCTGTGAGGATGGCTCTCGCTAACCCACGCCCCCTGCGTCGTTCGCGCAGACATCGCGCTCACCTCCTCCACGGACTCCAATGTTTGCCTCTACCAAACATTCACTGTGTACCTTTGCCTCCAACTATTTTCCCATTGTTTCACTCACAGATTTTTTTATCCCAGAACTTCCTTCCTGAAATTCGCTACTCCAGCCTCCGCATTACGTGCTTGTGTATTAGTTGTACTGTACACATGTACTCACCTGTTTTCTAAACTTATTTCGTCCATTTTTTCATTATCTTTTCTGACAGAGATCTCCTTTCATAACTTTTTTCCGTATTATCATTGCGATAAAAGATTTCTTACTTAGACACTCTGCGTATCTTGACTTGATTACTGGGGTCGAATTTGCTGTTTGGGAGAGAAAAAACGATTCTGTGTCGTAAAATAAGACACAAACTTCGTGTCAGCGGCTTAGGATTAGATTTATCATTGCTAATCAAGTGAATACGATGTTGAACCTCACGCATTTACAGTAGCGCATTTACAATATGTTCACTAATTTAACTTTATGAATCCGAGATAATTATTATCTAATATGGTCCTCACAGAACTCATGTATTACGAAATAAAACATTTTAATAGTCATCAAATTTCTCATATTTTATATCGTAATTACATCTATAAAATTATAATAAAATCTTTAATAAAATGAACAACCTTTATTTTTGTCTACGAACGATTTATCATAACATTTTTCAATTATATACATTTTCTTCATTCCATAGATGCAAATCGATAATAAATCGTATGTATATACAAATCTGATTGTTCATTTATTTTATTATAATGTTTCTTTTGATGCATCCCTATTTAGCTATTACTTTTTTGTATTTTTTTACGAGGGAAATCGAGCTTTGTTCCTCTTCCCATTCTTCCAGCGGAGGTTAGTTCCTCTGACAGAAGAACGGCGGTGGTGGCCACGACGTTGTAGGTGCTGCGCAGAAGAAAATTTAGAAGTTCTCTTAACAATCCTGACCACAGTGGAAGATATCGCTGTAATCTGTTTTACATCGATGAGACATCCGAGATCTACAAGATAAGCGAGACAGCTGCGTATCGAAGGATTAGAGTAACCATCTCCGCTTCGTGGCCCTTTGCAAACGCGACTTCACCGCTTGTTGCACCTTCATTCCTCTGTCATGTCTGTTGTATGTTCTAAACAAGGAGTTGACTTCTATATTTTAATTGGATGCAACGTATTCACGTAAGCTTAGATATATTCAAATTTAATTTTTCCCTAAAACTTAAACTAATTCTAAAAATCTCTCTGAAATGTTACTGCAGAATTCATAAATGTCCATTCATACATAATTTTATATAATTATATTCTGTACCAAAGAAATATAAAAATTTTACTTCAGATATATCCTTCATTATCCGCGGAAGTGATATTTTATATTGTGGTACGCGGATAGAAACGATATAAGAACAGAATGAAGGTCTCTCATTGTAAACCATACGAAAAAGATAAAAATACCCAGAATTTTGAGTACTGTCTTCCAGAAAACTGAATAATTTTGATATTCATTACTTATTATGTTTGTGATGTATTACATAATAACTGGATAAATAGTTCCGTATATGGATATTGTGAAATTCTCAGTTTTGCTATTGCGCCCGATACGCACTCATCTTAAATGCGCTGTAATGCGGTGGCTGGAGTCTAAACAGTTCATTTGACAAAAAATACACTATTTAAGAGGCATTATTTAGATTTAGATTTAATGTAATTTATGTTGTTGTTGGGCACTATCCTCTAAAACGTTTTTGGAGTCCATGTCGAAATTTTGGTCAAAATTCACCGCGCTGTACAATGATATCTGTTTATCAGACAAAATGCCAAGTTTGTAGCAATTTTAATATAATTCTTTTACTTGCTAATACTTTTATCTAAATGTCTAGGAATATAGAGTTATATAAAGAACTGAAAAATGAGCATTTTTTCGAAGTATTTCGATTATTTGTCAAAACGCACAAACTTTACGAGGAGGAAAAGTTTAAATTCGGATTTAGCACCCCCGAAAAGATACAGAACGGTTGAGAAAAAAGGTCTATATTTCCTCTCCACCAAACTACCATATGAATTTTCTGTCATAGATGTCACATTTGTAATACTTTCTTTCAATACAATGTATTTTTGTTTTACCACATTCAAATTCATGTCTATTGTCTTAACGATGTTGTGAGACCACAGAAAGATTATTGCTGTAAATATTAGAATTATGTCAATACTAGTCATTAATAGCCTTTAGTTTGTCCAATGTAATTACAATCATATTCTTTGCATTTTTAAGATACATAACTCCATCTTATTTTTACCTCTACTGACCAATTGATTATTATTGTGAGTCTTTAAAACTACATGAATATTAACATTGAAAAATAGAATACCTCTGGCCGATTTGGGCGGGAGGCACCGCCTCCTGGCGCGACAAGGACGTGGTTAGGCAAAGCAATTGAGTGTTTAAGATGTTGTTGGTTGCTAAATGCATCACTCATATGACACCTCAAAAAACATGAACACACATTTACCACCCTTAGGGAAGGAGTGGAAGGGTGTACCATGAAAAATGAGTATTGGCAATATGAGTGCGAGCTTGACGCGTCAAATGTCGTAAGGATTAATACTACTTTACAATTTATCAAAAACGCCTCAAGTTTTAAAATTTATATTTCATATTTTAAAATATCTACTTTTATGGATATTGTATTTGTACCTATGATGAGTGACCAAGGAAGAAACATTTTACAGCTATTCGTTTTTGATTATCAGTTTTACTGAAAATGATTTTTTACGTATTTGTACAATACTTTTGATATGAAAGTTTGATTTAAAAAAAGGATTTTTACTTTCATTATGATTTATTTTTTTAGCTCGATATATAATCTGGAGTAATTTATCAGCGTGTTTATTGTTGGTGCTTTTTTATGTCGCATTTAAAAGTTGGATGTTTATCAGATGAAATGTGCTAAGAGCCAGAATTGTCAACACAAATTTATTGTAAAAAAACTATTTTTATAACACATTTTTTAATTCCTTTATTCTTCAAAATTTAAAGAAAAACGAATAGAAACTCTTTGTCTTACAAAATGAAAGTTTTATGATATCTATAAAATTCAAGTAAAAAGGAAAAGAAAAATAATGTGTGAAAGGTGCTATCTTCAAACTCATTTCATTGTGATAGGTGCCACTTATTCTTTACAGAGCTACCTGTAATGATTATACTCTTTTTTAGGCACATGAGGAATCATAGTCTGTAGATCCATCTTCATTTCGGTCGCAATTGACTCAACTAATAACTTGGAACATTGCAGACTGTATGTCTTTCACATGCTTCTCTTTCTTCATTACCGGGACTCTACACTTCCCTAGTTTTCAAAATCATAATAACTCAAATCCATTGAAAGCAAAATAAGTGAATGGCACATTGCACCTCTCGACCAGGGACTTAGCACTGCTGCCATTTTGTGATGGTGTTGGAGACTTTATTAGTCTTCTGTGATCTTAGCCCTTTTGGTATGTAATTCACTATGGCTTTTTACGCCTTTCAATATCTCAGTTTCTCAAATTTTCCACTAGAAAGGCATAAAAAGCCATAGTGAATTACAGATCAAATTTTGCCCCTTTCTACTGATAAGTGACCAATTGGTGATTGCTACGACATCCAATAATATGTCAGCTGTACACAAAAGTTCAGTCTTATCACAGCATAATAGAAGGGAACGGGAAGTCGGTCATTTTTATCTGGCCGTAGATATCATTATTACATTACGTATCATTTTCCCCTCTGGTGGTTGTTCAGATGGTAGAGTTCTTGCTCATCACAAAGTTATACCGGGTTCAATTCCCGGTGGGGTCAGAAAAATTTGTAGCATTTCACAATACTGTCCTAGTTCATATAGCTATGACTACTAAAACGAACCCTCCTTCCTCATCCACCTCCTCCTAGTATCAATAAATCTATTGCTAACTTCTTCTACTAACCCCACCACGTGGGCCAAGTTGTTGGTAAACCAAACTAACCGCCCACCTACTAACAATAGACTACCACCCACCTCCCACCTCCTATCGCCCCATGTAGATAAGAACGCTACATTTCCCATTTACAAAAACTACAATAGGAAAAAATTGTCTACTTCTTTCGTAGGTACCTATTAATAATGCCCACGTTACTTCAGTTGTATTCTAATCACCAGACGAATGTCCTGGTGAAGACGACGGTGGAGTATGCTGTGAAACAGTTTTATCTGATGAACAGGAAGCCTTTCATACTGCAAATGTTCGGAAGCGTCTCCGCCATCCTAGACACCGACGAAGAGAGCCAATACGGAGACGCTCATAAAGTAAGACTTCATATTTATTATCCTATTAATTAAAAACATAATTATTTTCATGGAAGCTCTTGATTGTTTATTATCCATAATAATTTATTTTTATACGTAATTAACCTCGGCACAGTTGCATACATTATCTCTGTAACCCCGTCCTGTGCCAGGTTTTTCTAAAATTGTCCTCCGGCCAGAGGAAGATTTTTTATTCAAACCCCCCCACGTTTAAGATGAATAAACGAACGACACTCTAATGGAGGCTGCGTTTCAAGGTGGCCGTGCCATTAAAACGTTCGCTTTTTTTTAATCTCGAATTTTTTATTTTAAGTTACGATTAATTAGCAATATGTTTGGAATAATAAACTTTTAACAGTGTGTGTTTATAGTTCTATCGTAATCAATAGAAAATAGAATGAGCTAAGTATTATCTTGATATTTTACTACAATTTACGTAATTATTTATTTTGTTAGTTCTGTTGATATCATAAGAAGTTACTCACTATATTTGTTCATTGGGGGGGGGGNGGCACAGAAATACAAAATCCTGTCCTTGGACAGAGTTCGGAATTGATAGGGCGGTCTCTGTTCTGTTCCCAAAATCAAATTAAGTTAATAATTTTCCTTCTCGCGATAATACTTATTTTGTAAATGTTTTGACAATATATAATTTATAAATTAATTGTGACTTATGACCTTCCTTGGGCGATCAATATTTGTATTTCGTGTCCATCACCCGACGTTTCGGCGCGTATTTTGAGTCGTCGTGAAACCACAAGTCGAAACATTGGGTGAAAGACACGATAAAACTATATTGATCGTCAAAACATTGGTCGTAAGTTATTATTTATTTATTTACTTGCATATCTTGATTACATAATGGACGAATATGGTAGAATAAATTATTTATTTTTACCTTTTTGGTTTGAATACAATATTAAATATTTTATAACATCACAAATTAGAAATTACAATCGTTTTCTCTCCTCCTTCAGGTCCAATCAAATTGCTTGTTTAATCTCCTTCTGAGTCTGGAGACTCCATCACCAGATCCTCTCAATATCGCAGAATTGGTGAAAGAAGAAAAGCCGTTACAGGCCATCGATTTCTGTTACCACGATGAGAACGAAATGGTCACAGTTCTCGACTGCATATCACTCTGCGTTATGGTCGTTGCTTATGCAGCCGACTCGGTGCGCGGCCACCAAATGCTGGTGGGATATGTGTTTATTCTACTTCCAGACTGGTTTACAAAATTTCACGAAGTTTTATTAATAGACTGCGAGAAAATAAATGAAAACAGCCGAAATCACACAAAATAAATCTTTTAAAAATATATTTATAAGGAAAAAACAGATAATTATACAAATGTAATTTGGTGGGGTGAGGTAAATTTTCCACCACCAATCCCTTAAAAGTATTCGTTGATATCTCCGCAGCTTCATTCCCTCTTGTCATCCCCTTTGGATCAATAAGCTAATTCTCACAACAACAAAAAACGTCTTGACATTCGTTAGACGGCTACCCAGACATTTTTCCTCACACAGTAGAACCCCTCTTTACCGGCCTCGGTTTAACCGCTCTATCCCCCAAGGGAATTTTTTATTTCTCTCTCTCTCTTCTTTCTGCTGGTATAATAGCTGGAAGGGAGTGAGTGAAACATTGATTGTCTGCTGGAAAGCAAAACGCGGGTGTCATTGCGTCGTTGGGTGTGCAATGTGTTAGCGTTATGGTTCGCACAACGTGGGAGGGGGTGGGGAGGAGGGAGTTCGCCAGTTTGGTCTCCTTTTTTCCCCTTCTTCTATGAATCAATACATACACATGGAAATATTTTCCTATGAATTTTTTTATTTTTTCGTGTTCGATCATGAATGTTTGTTCCTACAGTGCAATAATATGCGTTGCAATGACGTCTCATTTGCTTGTTTATTCGTGATACCCTGATACACGAAACCTCGGATAAACCGTCCAGGGTCTCCGTCCCGGCCAGACCGGTTAAGAGAGGTTCTAATGTAGTTCTCAGTCCTAATATTTCGAATTATTCTTTTAAAAAAATAAAAAGGGTTCAAAAGTACATCTACTCCTATCACGATGTGATACCATCATTTTCAACTTAATACACCAGTGTACTGCGGGTTGCATAGACTTGAGCATGCTACGGAATCTTTTAATTTCTTTGTTCTTCGGCCATCAAACTTGGGGAGTAGAACCTCGTTCTTGCGGACCCTGTCGTAACCGACCTCCCTATAACGGTCACTCATCATATTGTAATAATAAAGGATACTAATTTTTAATTAACATTTGTTGGCATATTCACTCTCTGTCAATTGTCAATTCTTAACTATTTGGAATAATCAGCAAACAAACCTAGTACACATTTTTTTCCTTCAAATAAACAAATGTAACTAAACAGGAACCAACATATTCTTACTCTGCGTATCAACACAGAGTAAGAAGTACACATCTTCATTTCATCCTTTGTTGAAAGCTATTTTCTTATAGTGAACTATTGCACTTTCATCCATACCTTAGACACCTATATGAATTATGTGCCTTAAACCAGACTTTCATTAAAACAGACAACCTTCCACCCATTTTAGTCTATTTTAATGAGATTTTACTCTACTTATTTATCCCCCTCCCCAACAAAAATAAAACTAGTTCCTAACGTGCAGTTTTATTAAATAGAGCATTCAATTTTTATAATTTTAAGATTACATTTGTTTCCAATACCAGCTTAGTTGCAATTAGTGTTATAAAGATTTCAGATCAATGTGAAGAATATATCAAAAATATATTAACAACAGTAAATTAAATTACTGTAACATTCATTGAAAACAAACAGATAAATTCCTCAGATTCTGTGTGCAAAAATCCTGTCTACATAACAATATAAACATCATTCTGACATTAAATATTTTCAAAACTTTTGAATATCAATATTAAAATTCTTCTTACAGACAATTTTGGAAGCTATTTTACCCTGTTATATGCAGCATATTTCACAACCAAACTACACAAAAGATGGAAAAACGGAGAAAGAGATTATCCATCAGCTGGCTGTGGCAATACGAACTCTTGTTCATAACTGTGAAGCCCTTGCAAAGTAAGTACACAAACAAAATGATATTTGTGAATCATTGTGTGATTTATAAGAAATTCTCTGTCAAAACCTATTAAATGTTATTCTTCACTCATTTTAGGAATTACAATGGCCCTCAGAAAGCTAGCCCAGAGCATAAAGGCTCCAGTCAGCGTAATTATAGTCGAGGTTACTCCCCAGGTTTTGAATTTGATGAAGAATCTCATTCTAAATACATGAGTGATCACAGTCGCAGTAAAGTAGTCTATGAAAGAGACCTGGAAGATTCTGAGGTGGCTATATATTTTAAAATAATGTGTACTGCTTAGGGTGGCAATTCTAAATCAAAAGTTAACATTTCTACAATTACCCATACTTTGATTTTGATAATAGAACTCTGTGAACTAACTATTACTGATGTGGTAGGGATTGCCATTCCCGTATTGGACAATTTAAACATCATTGATACTGCTCTAGCACAGCAGAAAGAACTTGCAGCGTGCATATTCATAATCAACAACCAACTGAATAAGGTTTACCTACTACCCTGTGAAGCTAAGGGGTTGAAATTTAATTGAAATTTAAAATTTTTTAATGGAAATCATCGTTTTCAAGACATTAAAATTAAATATCTTATTTTCCATGTTTTTTTTTATGTGTACGCTGTAGTTTTGGGGTCACTACACACAAATCAAATTTTAAAAAATTAAGTTAAATTTTGACAATTGCCATTATAACTGACTTGTATTTTTTAAAGACTTTGGTCATCATAACTGTGTATTTTTTTAATGACTGCTCTGAGAAAATTATCAACATTTCAATCCTGTTTTTTTTTTAAATTTGATTTGTTTTTTGTGGTCCCAAAAGTATAAGATACACATATTCATGACACAACATTGGAAAATATAAATCGTACTGTCTCACAGAGTTTGATTTCTCATAAAATTCCTCAATGGAATTCCCTTGATTATTATCATCCGAATTGGCTGGAAATTCACACAATAAATTTATTGTCAAAGATACAGTTAAAAACTGAATATCACCATATGGAAGTAAAGAAACTAACTTACTATTCAGAAGCAAACAAAGGACCATCCTATTATTGCACAATAATCAGAATAGTATATTTGCTTTGCATTCTGAACCAATCAGAGTGGAGTATTAAAATTACTTTTTTAATTTTAATGATCACCCTAATGGTCCTTGACATTCGTATCACATTTGCTGCTTTACATTCATAGTTATTGTTGTTGTTGATTTTTGTACAAGCATTAATTAATATGAACATTAATCCAACTTTGTACAAGCATTAATCTGATTTAATCAAATGCAGGTTCTTCGAAATGAGTTTCGTAGGCCACGTGATGTTCTTCTCAACATGGTTGCAGAGTTCTTGACTAAAAGCACAACAAGATTGGCAGAACTGAACAAAAAAGCTGGAGCAGATGGTAAACCTGTGGAGATATTAGATATAAGATCTCATGTGGTATGATAATCCTCAATTTTAATATTATTCATTGAAACTCTCCTTTTTACAGCATATTGATAATTACTATTTTTTCCTCAGAGGCTTGCTGATGTGGCACATAGTCTATTGAAAGTCTCACCATATGATCCTGATACAATGGCATGCCGTGGTTTACAACGATATTTGAATGAAATTCTCCCCTCCACAGAATGGACAAATGAGGCTATGAGACCTGCTTTGATTACAATTTTGCGTAGGCTGGATAAGACCTTCAATAAAATATATAAAAAGCCATCTATTAGGGTAAAGAGAATACTTCAGAAACAAAAGATGTAATTATTGTAAACAGAGAAAGAAATTAAAAGCCATTATCTTTGTCTTTGTGTCCTTAGCGCCACACAGACTGGGAAGCAGCAGCTGGCCTATTGAAAGGCATTTACGAAACTTTATCAAGATACCCATACATTGTTCATATGCAACATCTCAAGGCATTCATTGGAACATGTCAGGTTGGTAGAAATATTTGAGTCCCACAATACCAAACCAATAAAATCTTATTAAATAGATTTACCCACAATCAGGAAGACTACATGAAAGATTAGAGAATTTTATTACAAAATTTTAATTTGTAATTTTGACTTTCCTATCTAATGTTAAATTAAATTACCCCTGAAATTCATGTAAAATGCTATTTAAAGAATTAAACATTCTCCCTTTCCCTTGAATATATATGTATGGAGAAGTCATATTTGTTAAGACAGAATTATTAAAATCCCACCCGCTTTAGAAGAAAAAGTCTAGTTCACGAACATAACATTTGTATGTACATATTTCTTCCGTGTACCCTTCACGTGGAGAATATATGTGATTACTTTCGGCCAAGTGAAAATGGTGACCAGCCGGAAGCCCCCACTGGTCGCCATTTTCACTTGACCGAAAGTTATCACATAACATTTGTAGTTTCATTGTGTAATATACATCGTCCTGACGTGTCAACCACTCTTTGCCAAAAAGACCCGTATCATTCAAGAATAATTTTGTATAATTCTATTCCCAAAAATATAAAAGATATAAATAAATTGAGCCTCTTCAAATATACAGTTAAAATGTGCTATTGTTACTATAATATTAATAAATATAATGATTTTAATAAAAAAAGGTAATTATCTCCAAATAAATATTGTTTTCCGTACCATTTCGGATGATGTAAGTGATATTAATTCCACTTATAATTTATCATGCAATTGTTATAATACTCTGGATACTGATTAAATTTATTTTTTCATGCATTTTTAAAAAAATCCTTTATATTTAAAATAGTTTATTTCTAACTGTAAGCAACCTTGGCATGGTTGTCTTCATTATCTCCATGGCCCCACCCTGACGTTGGTTATTCTCTTCTTTTCTTTCGTATAGAGGTGGATTTACTCTTAGGTGTGAATGTTATTAATAATCTCAAATTTTTACTATATTGAATATGTACCATTTATGTATGAAATAATAAATAGAAAACAGCATTTATTTGATATCTTCTTTTAAAAATATTAAATCCACTAATCCCCTCGGGCCCTTGATCGAAATTGATGGGATTGTTCTTTATTGTTTCCAGAAAGTAATTTAGTTTCTAATCCCCCTTGTGGTCATACACAGTTTGCAACTGGTTTTTTTACTATAAAGTTTATTTTATTTGTATTTGTCATCATCCTCTCCACATATTCATGCATCTTTTAAGTCTGATGATGTCAAATATTTGGCTCTTGTTCAAAGAAAAAAAATTGGAGATGACAATGTATAGAGATGTGAACATTGGAAATTACAATTGTGTAATCAGATTTGAAACACCAAGAAATAGATACAATGATAATAATACTTATTTCTCAGATTTATAATATCTAAGAAAGAATTATTAAATAAAAGTTAATGCTGTAACATTTCTTATCTGTAATCAAACTTAGTAATGTTGATTATGTTATTTCATCCTGACCAAGGATTTTTCCTGTTTTCAATTGAGTTTTTTATATCGATGCTTCCTGACTTGCTTCCAGAAAATTTAGTAACTTACTGTCCAAATTCTAAAAAGTGTCAAAAATGTGTTTTTTAACTACTCCATTCTGTCAATAAATTGTATGTTTATTTTAATTATTTTTTTTGTTTTTGTTTTTTTCGTCAGGCACTGATAGTCGGAGATTCAAACCCATCTAATATAGGTGAATGTATTTCCTCTGCAAGTGCTGCTCTGATGAGCCAAGTACCTCCTCCGCATTTCTGTTCTACAGTGGTACGATTGATAGCCCTTCAGATTCTTGCGATTGGGGTATGTCTGCTATATTTCACTCATTAAATTTTTAACTTAATGCAAAATTGTATAACTGTTTCAGCATTTTCGTTTTTAAAGTTGGTGTCTATTAATACCACTAATGAAATGTTTATGACATGAACAGTCAAACAGAGTTAATTAATTTAAGTTATGAGTTGGAATCCATTATATTAGTTCATTTTCTTCTTGTTTCAAATAATTTTTCATTTGTTCTTGATTAAAACTGAGATTGTTAAAGATTTTTAGAGTTCCTTGTGTACATTTTCTTTTAACGTGTTTCAATACAACTTTCACAATTATCAATCATTATAAGTATAATACTATGAAATTTATTTTAAAAATAAAATATATGCATACCTAAAAAATATAACAATATAATGGTTCTAGAAAATATTTTATTTGAAGGGAATGTTAATTAAGTTTATTTCATAATACTGACAATAACTGGTTTTATTTCAGATCTACAGTCATGTGACGATGGTGAGACATACTCTTAAGTGTGAATATTCCATTTTGTGTGTGTCCCAACAGACTTTCAGACAGTCTTTATTCACAGGTTATCTGTCCAAGCACACTGTCCCTTTTGCCCCGTACTTAAACTAAAATCTGATATTGCGCTCGCTGAAACTGATAGGCCGCAATTTTTTTTTCTACAGCATGGTTGTGGGGTAGTCGTCTATACCCAGTCTCTTTCCAAGTCCTTGTCTTGTTTCTATTTCTGATTGGCACGGGAATGGTTTGATTGGCCCCCAAATCCTAGAACACGTTTTGAAATCAACGCAATAGGAATTTTTCATATTTACATAGTTAACAAAATGTTATCATCTTCAGAACATACAGTCTAATTAACTGACTTTGGAAGAACATCGTAGTGGCTGTGTTTGGTGGCCTATCTCTCTTACAATCCATTATTACTTTATTCAAATGCATCTCTTTAAATTCTTTTAGTAATGATCATAAATAGAATTCTTTAGTCATGAATAGTTATAGAATGCAAAAATATTTCTCTGGGCTCTGTCATGCAGTGCAAAGGAATGTAGACTGATATCAGTGCACTTTTATTCAAACCTATCAATATTCTTCTATACTTTTTCATGCATGTTTCACACAAAAAATATTTTGTATACATAGTTCTTTCTAATACTTGCTCAACATTTCAGTCGTTTTCTAAGCACCGATTTTTAACTCACTTGTATGTTCTTTCAGGAGACATATTCCCTTGAACAAGTCTGTGGCGGCAGTTCTGTCTTTCCTACTCAGGAGAAGACTGAAAATATGTTAATGAATCTCTTGATGCCTTTATGCCTGAGGGTAGGAAGTGGAAGAAAAGGTATCGGAGGATAAATGAATGTCTCTTTTTTGTTCATTACACACAGAGCCAATCTGAGCCAATCATTTTGCTGCCCAAAGTGCATAATATTTTTTCTGTCCCCCTGCATTCTTCACTTTAATTTTATAATTCATATTACCAAAAATATTTCCCCCACAATTTTTTGCTGCTCAATAAAAAAGACACATATTTATACAACACTATAAAAACAATGATTTCAAAATATTCATACAACTGACTTTCTATTCTCATCTAAAATATAAATAATGACAGATTGAATATAAATTATTCTTCTGACCTTTTATGTAGACAAGTATTTATTAAATATCACAATGTTTAAGTAGTTTATTACTGACGTTGTCGTGATATTTAATAAAAACTTGTCTACATAAAAGGTCAGAAGAATAATTTCTATTTAATGAAGATTGTAGATGTGAATAATGTTAGTAATGACAAATTCTTATGGAGAGTGGTATTCATTTATAAGGTGTGAGGGTACTGCAAATTAATTTCATTTCCAAACTCAATGGCAATATGTCAGTAAAGTTCCAGCTGTTCTTCTGTAATTCTTCTGTTTGTGAGATGGATGCTTAGCGATCCTTAATACAGTTCATAATAATAATAATAATAGTAATAATAATAATAAATTTATTGTCAAAACAGTACAAACTGTGTATGACCACGTGGAGGACAATAAACTAATTTACTCTCCGGAAGCAAGCAAGGGACCATCCCATCAATTCCAATCAAGGGCCCTAAGGCAGAGGCGGATTCAAAATTTTTTTTGCAAAAGTTCCTATATAAGATAAAAAGTTAGCTGCGAGTTATAATACTAATAGAATGTCAATATGATTGTAATTTTACGCAAAAAATTACATGTACAAGTTAATTACAAGTACAAGTTAGTTTCCTATAGAAATCAGTTTTGTGTGAAACATGATATTGTAATAAAATTTCATATTTACTCTTAACAATTATGAGTATTTACTTCAATAATAAACAAAAGCACAACAATTTATCTAGAATGCTGCCTGGAAATTGTGCTGCCTCATTTCTTGTGTTGCTTGTACCTAGGATTAGCTAAATAAATAAACATTGTAAAAGAAAAAGCAGTTGCAAACTGCTTATGACCACACGAGGGGAATAAAGTAACTTACTCTCCAGAAACAAGCAAGGGACCATTCCCCCAATTCCAATCAAGGGCCCAAGGGTATTAGCAGATTTAATAATTTTAAAAGAAGATATACAACAAATATTCATAAATATACATAAATGCTACGCTATTAATGAAGTAAAAATTTGAGATTAATAATTACAAAATTTTTGATGACGTTCACACCTGTGAGTAAATCCATCTCTATACAAAGGAAAACCAGAGAAAAATCCAGGTCAGGATGGGGCCAAAGAGATAGTGTAGACAACCATGCTAAGTTGCAGACGGTTAGAAATAAACCATTTTAAATAAAAAGGAACTTAAATAAACCAAAAAACAAAAAGAAGGAATTTAATCACTTTCCAGAGTACTATAACAATTGCATTGATAAAGGGTAAGAGGAATGAACATCACTTCACATTTTCCAAAATCAAGTTAAAAATAATTCTTATAGGGAAATTGAAACTCATATTCATTTCTTTAATTAAAATCTGTAAATTCTCAAACATTATTAAAGCAATGGCACATTAGAAAGCTTTTAACCACAGATTTCAAGAGGTTCTATTTATAGTTAAGTTTTACATTTTTGGGGAGGGATTTATACAAAATGATTTCTGAATGATACGGGTCTTTTTGGTGTAGAGTGATTGACTCACTAGGGATATAAATATTAGCCTTATTACAAGTGCTATATCCGTGAACTAGATTGTTTCTTCCAAAGCGGGACAGTGATTATAATAATTTGGTCTTAACAAACACGATCACATCATTAATGAAAATGCAAGGAAGACGTAGAATATTTAATTCCCTAAATAAGGTTTGCATGAATTCTGGAGGTGAGCTTAACATACTATCCAAAATATTTTCTTTCTTTCTAAAGGTTTGGATGCTGTAAGTGCAGTGACCCCAAAAGATAATACTGTATCATCAGTGGGAACAAACATCTACAAATACACTCAGCAAGACACCTGTTGACTTACACCTATATTAATTCCTTCAGATAAAAAGTATATAATGTTCTTTGCAGACATCCCACGCCTGAGGCAGACAGACATAAGGTTTTGTTTGACAGTCGTTCTACATGCATTGATTCCACCAGCAACAAAGACTGCTCCAGTAACTGCTCAGAACATCAAAAACGCATCAGAAATGCGAGTGGGCAGTATATACAGTGGGAGAGATTCCAAAAAGCCATGCCATGTATCGCAATCTCTGTATCAAGTTGCTTTTCTAGGTATTCTTATTTATAAATTAATTTTTACAAAATGTTGAGAAAAAAGGAATCGGGTTCGAATTACATCTCGTATTTTTACCCCCATTTTCCCTTTCCTCTTTAGCTTTGAAGATAATGATGATATGCTTTGAAAACGAACTCGTTTTGGACTGGTTACGAATTGCAAGAACTGTTTGTGATCTGGGTAAGAGAAATGAAGCTGGAACAATTTTTTGGACTTTCTTGGATTTTGTTGTTACTCAGAGAACTCCTTTGTTTATTCTTCTCCAACCTTTCATTATGCAAATGGTAAGTTTTTAATTGTAAGAAATGTAAGTACTCATAAGAGATTGAATAGGAGAAGCGATAAATTTAGTAAGAGGGTCCAGAATCCTAAACAACTGTTAATTTTTTTTAATAGAGAGAGATTTATTTACAGTTCTGTTCTTGTTATACACGTGTACTTGCACCGTATCATAGGTACTCCAACATAAACAGTGAAGTTCATTAAGTGAAACTTGAATAGAAACGGTATTGATAAAATATACTTCAAATTTAAAAAATTTATGTGAATTGTAGATCGTTTATAACTTTTTTTTAATATTTTGATTTGAATATTATGTTATTAAGATCACACATTTACCATAATATACTGCAACTTGAAGTATAATTCCTAGACTCTTTAATTCTTTCAGTTATCACAGCCATCCACAAACGAAACAGAACGTCATCTGCAGTTCGTAATTCGTGAAAAAATGAAAGGATTCAGCATGCCAACTCCAAAAGGGAGAGGTTCTTTGCTCATGGATTTAGCACACGAAATGAAAGAGCTGAAAGAAGAATTGGAAGACAGGCGATATGGTATGATGAAAAAAAAAACTCTATTGTAACTTAGTTTATTATCCCCCATGTGGTCATATGAAGTTTGCAACTGCTTTTTTGGCAGTAAAGTTAATTTTTATTTATTTATTGCAATATAAAATTAGTTTTGTCTACATTTGTTATTTTCTTATTCTTTAGTTTTTTGTTTCGAGGGTGGTTTTCTCTGCTGAACTGAGACCAATATGTCTTTTTTCATTATCCTCCAATCTCGGTGGTCATGTATGTAAATTTACATACGCTCTCCACTCTCTTTAAAAGTGATATACTTTTTGTCATTCCGAATCAGAGCTTTTAATTAACTGATTCACCTATTATTCCTGATCTGTCAACAAATAATAGCACGGTGTTCCCTTCAAGTATTTTTATTCTGAATTGAAATCGGTAAAAAATAATGATCAAATTACCCACATTAATGATGTGCTTCGTCAACAGATGAGCAACGAGACAGCAAGAGACCCACCATCGTGGCTGACACTCAACCCATTTCCTCAACTCAACAACAGTCGCAGCAAACTGGAGCTGCAGGACATCAACCGGGAACCGATGCTCCCGTCTCTCATCGCAAGCGGCCGTCTCTCATTGATTTGCTGAGTGGAGATCTGGGGTCTCGTCGCGGCAGCGCTTCCGCCCATTCAGCAGAAGCCCACGTGGCTAGCCACGTCGTTCAGAAGGGTAAGACAATATGATATCACTTATTCTGTTTAATTCCAGTCCGGCGATTTTTCGAAATGGAACATAACCGAGACTTCAGAGTTAAAATTGGAATCGGAAGATGTAAAAAAAGTATTGTCACAAACTTTGCATGTAGGAAATAGAATATTGCTGTACACCGTATTCTTGTAAGCTGTAGGCAATTTAACCGGTGCAAAATATTGTAAATAGTGAATTTTAGTAGTAGGATAAGGTGAACCTTTGGCTTAGAATCTTAGCGGGCACAAAGGCAAGCTCTAACATAAATGTTGGCTACAATGCTTTGGTGCTGGTTGTTGTCCTGTCATTGTGGCTGCCCTGACTGACAGAATCCGAGTCCGCGTCGACCCAGTCGGCCGTCGCGCGTCGCGAGGCGTCGGAGGGCGGGGCAGGGGACCGCTCGCTGTCCTCCACCGCCGCTAGTTCCTGTCTTGAGAAACCGCCCGCAGGTACTCTGCCTACTCTGGCCACTTCTCCCCCAATCGTCTCCCTGATCTTGATGATGTAGTAACTCCAATAATGTCCAATCAGCGGCAGAAGCAGCCCAAGAAATCAAATAGGAGCAAGATAAATTTGCTTTTGGATGGAAAAACTACATTCATGCATCCGTGATCCCGCTGTTTCAAATTTCATGATATACCCCAGTGGTACAAATAATGACAGAGACCAATTCTACCAGGACCTCGAAAATCACACGTCAGTAAAAATACACTCGGGTGTTTTGTTGACATCGTCTGGCAAATTTAATACATTACGAGAAAAGAGTGTTCATGATCTTGAGCTGCTATTTGTCATCCTCAACTTCTCATGTCATTGTTGCAAGTGACAATCACAACCCGACCAGTAGTCAGCACAGCTTCTGTAGTCGACTAGATTGTGTGCATACGTTTACGACTATCTTTTGCTCTTCAATGTGAGTTCACTGTTTCACCAAAATTCAGCCAGCTACATAAATTATTTGTAATTGTAATGAGAAACTGTTCAAAGTCCACTTGTTTTTTTAAGTGTGATCATTCCTTTTCATTGGTTTGTAAGTGTATTGCTGTTGCATTCTGGAAAGTGATTAGAAAACAAAGCCTGTAGTTAGATGACCTGACCTGAGAATTTGTAAAAAAAAACAAAAAAAAAAACAATTGTTTTGACAATATTTCTAAGTATGTTTTTCATATCATATTCTTCTCTGTTTCAGTTTCAGACTCCATCTGTGATAAATTCTTATTTCTCATCCATTTTTTAAATGAAAACAAACGTAGGGACTTAGTGAATGTGAGCATCTTTATAAATGAGTAACGGAAATTACAATGGAAAACAAATGTTTTGAAAAGTCCCTGATCCGCTGCATGAATTGCTTCCAAGCAATGAACAAAGACTGGAAATATCGCTCTTGTAGAGGCCATGGCTATTTTATGTTTCAGAGCTATTTTTTCCACTCTTGTTTGAAAGATTCTTCAAATAGTTTTACTTTGGTAACTGGTTTGTAGCTAATTTGCGATTCCTCTAGAGACAACCAAGAAATTTTCTTTTTCTGCCCCCCTGTGTCGTGTGCTGGGCGCTGCGAGCCTTGTTTTGATGTGGCATGTTTCAGATAGGTCTCATCATTCTTCTGCTAGCGATGAGCTTAAAATGTCGGGTCGAAAGACTGAAGCTTTCTTGCCTCATCAGAAAGTCTCGAAACTTCGTTTTGTGTCTTCAGTAGAGTATAGGCACTCCTCAGGTAATTGCACCCTGCATGACTCCATTTCATCCTCTACGGGAATGACTTTCTTCCCTCCCAACGTAGATCTTTCAGTTCGTTCGTCTGCTTCATAGCTTAGGCTGGCATGACATGAGCTTCATCAACACTTACATGGTATATACCTTGAGTTACATTTAAGCTGTATTGACTATTTTCTAATGCGAAATATAAAGCGTATTGAAAGTATTGAACAGTTCCATAATTTTTGTGGAAAACCGAAGAGTATGTATGAGTTGTGTGAAATATTATGATAAGAAACACACTGGAAAAGGCGCATCACAGTAGTAAGTATTACAGCATTTATATCTGAATTAATCACCTTTCGTTTTGTATTTTTAGTTCATTCATCAAAGAATTTCATTTAACATTAAACATACGTAGATCGGACAGTGACCTTGAACATGTATAAGGCGATGCGGTAAGAAAAAAATAACTCTAATTACCAAAAGTATTGTGAATGAGAAGAGGTGTCTGACAATGTAGTACAATTCTGAACAGCATGCCCATGCAGAAAATCCCGAAAGTTCACAGAAAATAATAATTTTGATTTATCATCACTATCTTCTAACTTGTGTGAAACACCCCTATCAGAATTAGAAATAAACTTTTTCACGTGCATGAATTAGGCACAGGAAGTAGAACTTAATAGTATCAAAGTATTTCTATTGAAAATTAAATCGTAACAACAGACTTTGTGAGAAATACCTTCAAGATGCATGGTTTTTATCCTTGAATTGTTCTAGTAATTTTACCGTAATTTAGATCCTCTCTATGACGTTATGTGTCATTAATAACAATATTCATTGAACATTCGACTAAAGTGTAATCTGCAATGCAGGAGAGACGTCCACCACTCCGCTGAGTCCCAGCAGCCCAGCCGAAGACAGTTCGGGCGAACTCGGCGGACGACAGGACAAGCCTCGACTGCAACGGTCGAAAGCTCAAAGCAGAAAAACCTTCAGACTGAGGAAGAGTAGAAAAAGTCCTTTCGGCGTAAGTAGCACATTATGGAACAAGTAAAAACATAAATTCAATACACCGAAGAAAATGGCTCATCTTAATGTCTGGTTGTCACAACAACATCACTATTGCTGACTTTAAAAGGTGGTAATGAATAAGGAACTCTGTTGCAGCAACCGAGATTAGTACTTGGACAATAGAATGTTTCTTTCGGCTTATTTTAATTTTTTTTTTTCAAATTTAACGTAAGCACATAATTTATCATATAGCTGAGATTAGAGCAATATTTTTACTTTAACTTAAAAAGGTAACAATCTAAGAATATATAAATGAGGAGACCATTGTGTCTTTCTCTCTCTCTCTCTCTCTCTCTGAATTGGTTCATGCACGAAGCATTTTCGAGCGCACAGCAGAGTCACCTTCAGTGCTGAATGTTGGGATTCCTATGCGGTCGAAAAACACTTTACGCATTTGTCAATTCAAATACAGACACAATGTTTTCTTCATTTATTTATTAAAAGTATTAACACCATGAAAACAATGTAATGGGGCCATTCTAGGTGAAATGTGACTTTTCGAGTTTTTGCTATTTTTGTGACTTTTCGGGTTTCGAAGTCGCTGGTTCAAATACCTAAAAAATCAATTTCTGGTATTTTCAATATTTCAAGTAAAATGGGTAAAAAGAAGTCAAAATATTTGACATGTTGTCTTGAATGGCTGATTCATTCGACATGTCGGAGAGAAAAATATCCATGATAGGAACTTGAAATGTTGATGAGATCTCTCCTATATTTTACGTGGAGTTCTGGGATATCCTGTACATTCACATCTTAAATTGAGCAATTCCACAAAAAATATTCCACTATATCTTCTTCTCTTCGTTATAAACATTTTACATCAGTTTCTTTACCTATTCCTCTCCAATAAGTTTCCATGGCCTGCCTTAATTTCAATCGTCAGTCTTGTTGGTATAAACCCTTGTGTATTGTTATTATGAAAAGTCATGTCTGGTCACGTCGTGTTTGTGAATTTTTTTTTCTATCTGATTCGCCGTGCATGGAATAATTGCTGTATAGTTGAACCCCTCTTAACCTGCCACGGATCAACCACCCTATCCCGTGGAACAGTTGTAGATTGTTTTATTTGTAAATGGGAGGAAATGTAGCTTAGTACTATTGAAGCTTATCTACATGGAGCGGTAGAAGGTAGGAGGTGGGTGGTAGAGCTATTGTTAGTATGTGAATCGCTTAGCTAGGTTTACGTACAACCTGGCCCACTTGGAGGTGTTAGTAGTAGTTAGAAATGGAAAGAGCTATTGGTACTAGAAGTAGGACATGGATAGGAGGAGGAGGGTTCGCTATTGAGTAGTCACGGCCAAATGAACTGGGACATTAATGTGAAAAGCTATTGGGAATCGAACCCGGGATGACTTGGTGATGAGCGACAACACTACCATCTGCACCACCGCTGGGGTCCGTGGAACAGTTTTTCCACTATATCGTGTAATAGGTGGCAGGTAGTGAGTCAAATATTGTTTGATAGTCCTCTCCCGAAAAGTAAAACGGGCTGACGCGATGTTAGGTATTTTTGTGATCGTTTATGTATGTAAATAAAACGGGTTGCAATGACGTCTCATTTTCTTGTTTATTCGTGATAACCTGATGAAATTGTAGGATCTTTTCGAACGGAAATCGATTCTTCACGGGAACTTGTTTAACCGGCAACAGGTAACCGGTTAGGGTCACGGTCCCGACCAGACCAGTTCAGATATTATGTCCGCGTTGACTGAAGCCGAGTCGGCAATTATTCACAAAACTTAGAAGTATTCACCCAAGTAGTTCTTATTAATTCGCTCCACTGATTTTTACTCCTGGACGAGGACAATTATTTAGTGATTTTAAAAGAAAACAAATTTAGATTCTCATTTGACTTTTTCTTTGACAAGAGTCGCATTGTCTTCAGTCACGTGATGCTGTGGCCATTTCCGTTAGAACAGTATTTTCCACAGATTTTGGAGAATTATTTTCAAAAATTCCTCGTAAGGTATGAAAATCGTAACGTCATTGCCTTCCTATATCCATTTCCTATGTTTTAGTAGAGTTTTATCGCCATTTTAAACCGGTACTTTAGCCAGGATATAAAAAAATCATAAGCTCGTTAAAGTTTCTCTATATAAATTTAAAGTCAAATAATTCAAAATTTTGCTCCGTAAGGGTATGAAAATGCATCGCCACTAGATAGGGAAAGAAAGGTTCGTACTATCATTTGAAACTTTCTTTTTTTTGGGGGGGGGTCTACTTAAGCCTAGTCGCTTTGGTGGGCATGATACCTTAAGAAGGGTTGTTTTAAACTGTATGTTCTGTTGCCTCGTACGTGACGGGGCATATTCGCATCGCTTCGCAGGTGCCGTCTCGCGCGCACCCTCAAGTGTCGCACATCCGCCTGGAGCCCCAGGAGCTGCCTGCCGTGGGAGGACAGAATCCGGGCGTGCCTCGTCAGCCGCTGGAGCTGTGCATCGCTGGGATTCCTCCGGCGCCGGCGTCTGCGCCTCCGTGCACCAGTCACGCCCCTCAGCAACTTCCGACCCCACCGCAGCAGCATCAGTCGCCGGCGCTCAGCATCTTCGCCGCGCCCGGAGGCGTCGCCGCCGCCAGAGCCGGTTTCTGTCGGCGCGCGCGTTCCGTCGACAGCGCCGGAGGCGGTCACGACCCCTCGTGGGACGAGGTCAGTCTTTTATAACTGCAGTGTATTATAACTGTCCGTAAAATAATTTATTGATTTTAATAAAAGTTAAAGTCGTCTTGTACTTTATCACGCCATTGCTGTAGTACTTTAAAAATATCAAAACTATTTTCCTACATGCTTATATAGCGTCTTGTTATTCATCTAAGTTTACTTTTATATGTACTCTACCTTGGCACGGTTGTATACATTAATTCTGTAACTCAATCCTCACCCAGGTTTCTCTCCGGTTTTCCTTCGGGTAGAGGCTCGCTAGACTCTTGCCTAGGGGTGGCATCTATTGAAATAATAAATCTTAAATTCAGTGTCATTTAATAGTCACGATTTATCATCAATACTTTGCGAATAATCATTAGTTTGATGATAATATTTAGTTGTGAAATTACTTTCTTGAGTTGCATTAAGTACAAATTTGTTGGTATTATAACACGTAGCTTAATATTTGTATTCAAAGGAGTGTGAAGCTGAAATTTTGAATCAGCCTCTGCCTTAGGGACCTTGATTGGAATTGATGGGTTGGTCCCTTGCTTGCTTCCGGGGAGTAAAGAAGTTTCTTGTCCTCCACGTGGTCATACGCAGTTTGTAACTGCTTTTTTCGACCCTAAATTATTTATTATTATGGAGTGGAGTAGGTTGTGGTTTACAACCAGTGTTATGATACAACAAAAAATTGCCTTGCTTGGCAATAATACAATATCCGTAATCTAAAAGCGTGTACAAGTAAGAAAGCGCGAGTCGCCGAGATCCAGGGAGACGTCCAATAATCCGAAGACGATTTTGCCGAATTCCAAAGAGTCCAATAAGCGTCGGATCCTCTTCTCCCTCAGTGACAGGGTATGCTCCGTTCGTAAGTATACAGACGTAGCCGCGCTGCCATTGTGTGTGTTTAGTCGCTCGCTCCACCCCTACTTTTCTTCTACTTCTACTGTAGTATTAGTAAATTGGAAATGTAGCTTAGTGCTATTGAAGCTTATCTACATGGAGCGATAGGAAATAGGACTATTGTTAGTAGGTGGGCCGCTTAGCTGGGTTTACCAACAACTTGGCCCACATGGAGGGGTTAGTAGAAGTAGTTAGTAATAGTTAAAAGTTATTGATACTACGAGTAGTAGGAGCTAGATAGAAGAGGGATGGTTCACTTTTCGGTAGTCACATCTATATAAATTGGGACATTAAAGTGAAAAGCTACACATTTTTTCGCCGGGATGGATTGCTGATGAGCTCCCCTACTTAAACGAGAGGTATACGGTTGCAACGGATGCGATGGCTGTTACAGCTCAGTGCGCTGGCTTTCAACAACCGCGTGCTCTCCTCTGCTGCTTTCTTTGAAAATGGCGGCGTGCTAAAGCATATGTCGCAATAATAGAACTCGCTTTCTTGTATGGAGCTGATACAAGGAGCACACCGTAAATAAACACACAAATTTCCTCTAGTAAAAACGGCCATCTGTTAACATCAAACGGCCATTCATTTCAAGTGGCCACTAATAGTTGGGCAATAACAGAGGGACATTTTGTATCAGTCATGTCTATTAGCTGATGAACGTGCGCAAATAATTCACACACAGTTAAAGATTATTAAGAGAGTTTAAATTGATAAAATTGCCACTTGAGTAAAAAATTATTTGTCTACGGAAACCTTTGATCAAATACAATGGAAGATGAGACAGGTAGATAAGACCATTTATTTCTAGGTCTCCCAGACATCGAGCACATCCGGCTACCGGGAGTCGTACACCATGTTAGCTACGACGTTGGAAAGTCCCCCGATGCCAGGAGCAGGCATCCTGATGGCATCGGAACACCACAGGCATATTCCTCCACCCCTCGCCTCCCCGGATGGCCACGATCTACCCTCCAGTAGCAGCGCAGCGACCAACTGTCCCCTGGCGGAAGGCAGTTCGCCCGATTCGTCTATGCGGAGTCCCCGAGGGGAAGAGGTTGCACTTTTAAGCAGTAGAGACCACTCCGCTTCCCAACATTCCCTGCTCATGATGTTTGACACACAAGATGAAGACACTCTGATTTAGCTTCTCATTGCGCTGCACTGCGGGAGGTTTAACATATCTATAGTATGTATTCCAAACAAGACTTTTTTGTCGTGATGACTTAGTAGGACCAGGTTGGAAATCTAGCAGATCCCGATACACCACTCTTCTTGTACTCACCAAAGTTATTGCAAGGGTGTAATTTGTTTATAATATTACGAACCTTATATCCTTAAAAAAAGGGGGTCACTCACACATTGTCATAAAATTTCTTTTTTTCTTTTTTAACTCCCTTCTCCCTCGTTGCCAGTTTTCCCAATATGACGAAAAACATTTCAGGATTTTTATATGACAGTTTTGTGCAATTTTTGCTCTGTTCAACATTTTAGTGGTATTCGAGAAATTATGAGTTATATGTGATAATTTCAGGACTCCCTCCCCCCTTTTCCCAAAACGTGACAAAATACGTGAATGGCCTCAAAAAACACGAACGTTTAATTGACATGTTATAAAATGTGTTATTGTTTTAGCAAAATAAATATATTGTTGTTTATCACGGTCTATGAATTTATTTGTTCCTTTTTAATTCCAGTACATAAGTTTTAATCGAGTGAGCCAGGTATTTTGAGACGTGTCGCCTAGGGTAAAGTACATAAATAATCAAAGTACTGATAATTCCAGGGACAGATCTCCCTTAAGGGTCAATAGAGTACCCCACAAACAATGGCTTAAATCATTTTCATTGATACGAATCTACCACACTTTCATGTAGAAGACTGGTAGTATGTCATTTAAAATCGCCCGCATCCCCTATTTTCTATCCCTAAATGCATAATTTTAGTACTTCTTGAGGAAACTAGTAAAAATGGCCATTGAGTGGCCATCTGTTAACGCCAAACGGCCATTCATTTCAAGTGCCACCAATGGCTGAGCCATAGATTACCATTCTTTCATACGGTCGCCAATGGTCGTTTGGCAATAACAGATGGCCACACCAATGGCCATTTTTACTGGAGAATATTGCACACTTAGAAAATTACTGTTTTCAATGAAAATTCAGCCCTCATGGAAGCTGTGAATAACTCGTACAAATAGTAAAAGACAACCAACAAGACTATAATCCATAGTTCTTGGGGCCTATGAAATTAATGGAGACACTCCTGGTGCAATTATAGTACAAGATCATATTCCCCTTGAATTCAGTGGGAAAGAGGGCATAAGTAAAAATACTAAAAAATGACATATAAGTGTTGAATAATTAGGAAAATAACTGAGATCAACAGTGAGAATTCAATACAAGCAATGCATTTCCTTGTATTAATATCCCGACTTGAATTACATCAACGAATGTATCATGGGAATCATCAGCTCCTCAAAAAACAAATTTTCAACAGGCAATGATGATATACCTGAGTTTATTGTTAAATTTTCGTCCCACGCTATATTAAATCCACTCATAAATATTTTTAATAGTCCTTTATCGGAAGGGGTGT
>NNCF01127194.1:64153-99524 GCA_002313205.1 Laupala kohalensis
GTAAGATTTGATTATTCCAGTAATTAAACGATAGGAATCAGACTTGCGAAGTTGTGTGATATGCTAAAATAAAGTAGAGAGGGTGGGGGATATCTAATGAGAATGGATGAAGAGAGCTGTTTCGAAGATTTTTATGGGACAATATGGTTGAAGACGATTTCAGAATTATTCACTTTTGAGGATGGCTTAAGAAGGATGTAGAACAAATAATATGGGTATTAGAAGCCATTATTTCAATTTCCCGTGGTTTGAGGTGTGTGTGTGCCGCTGGATCCTTGCCCAAGTAACCATTGGTGTCCGTCACGTCGGCTGTGTAATGTCGGGAGCTGACTTGAAGGCACGTGTCAATAAGGTTTTTAACAATCGTCATGCTTTCCTTACTACCTAGGCAGGACAATCCATTTCAACGAAGCTTCCGGCACTACCCAACAAAGCTTGTCCCTCTCTTTTTTTCTCAACAACTTTGAGTGCCTACGCACCTAATAAATAAAGTGTCAGTAGATAAATTTGCTCATACATCCACATTCCTCATGCATGCCTTCCACTATACGATAGATCATCAGAATTTTCAGAAGGATCATCGGAAAAACAATTTACCGCTGTGGAAGGATAGCCCAATTTTCATTTACTTTTTTTTTCACAAATGCTTTGTTTTCTGTATAACTCGGATTCACAGCCATTCATTAACATTTAATAAATCAATCAATCAATCAATCAAAGATTACTTTGCAGTTACATTTAATGTAAGTTATCATACATTATTCCAGAACAATTCTCCTCACACACGTTTTGACACACTGAATTCATGTTTGAAATTGTTGTCAGGTCAACACAATGAGTTTTCCTCATGCCACACATTGATGTTTCCAGTCCTTCCTAAGGTGTTATTAATAATCTACTAACTCCCTTTCTAATTCCAAGTTACAGTTTAAAAAAACTGTTTGAAAATTGTTCATGATGATGTTTAAACGCAATTCCTACTTCTCAACTATAGTTTGCAAAACTTATATTTCAAGATTCACAGTTTCTGAAATTTTCAAGAAAAGACAATACAGGACTGAATGAAACAGGCCCAATAATTTTACCAGGTTTTATCAAAACCATTCAGTTTTGGAAAAAAAAATTGGATTTCATTAATTTTATATAACCTCCACTTGAATATGAGAAGCAACATTTTCACTAATTAATTTACATAAAAATGTTTGGGAAGGGCCACAAATAAATTTCAGAAAAATAACAGTACGCAACAATAATTTATTGTAAGTAAATAATTCAAACTACAGCTTACAATACTTCTCAACACACATCCAGTAACACGGTTCACAATATGCACAAGATCTATGTTTCCTTGTGTTTACAAGATCCTAAGAAAGGAAACAAAAATAGAAGAGAAAATAAGAGAGACTAGAAAAACTGTTCATACACCATGACCCCCCCTCCCCCTTCTGCCAAACAAACAAAAAAATTGTTGTCTACCAATTCCATAAATATAGACAATTCCAGACAGTAATATAAATAGACTCAGTGGTCTTATGTACCATTCGTCCGAAGGGGAAAACAAAGTTAGGTGTGTGTCTGTCTCTCTGGCATATCAACTTGGGTGGAGGAATTTGATTCCCCTCTCTGACTGCTGCGCAAAGTCATTGCACACCACCCCTCCTTCCCTCCTTCCCTCCTTCCAAGTGGGGGTGCGAGAGAGTGGGAAGCACTTCACAGTATCTTCTGTCAGGGCAACCTACAGCAGAGGCCACCCAGTCTATTTATATGTACGTCTATGACCAATTTATACTTTTTGACTAGGCTTTAGAAATACTATCATATTTTGTTAAATACTAACCAAAAGAAATACAAAATTATCCACCACAAAAATTATTAATTTGAAACGCACGTAATTTTCAGTTGTGTGACTAAGAAATTTTATTTGACTCGTCTACATATCTAAAGAAACCAAATGAGTATTTTCCCTCCCTAGGAAGACAAAAATATTTTAGATCCCTCCCATATTTAGCAAGATGGTTATCTTCCAACATTAAGAACATAATACAATTTTTTTATTGTTTTAAATTTAGACTTTAAGAAAGCTCTAAGTGACAAATATTTTTTAAATAAAACAACCTCTGACATTTCCTTTATTTTTTTATATTACCCCACTGGAACACTGTCGGTAATTGATCAATGTTCCCTCGAATGTTAGATAGCAGCTAGTGGAGCCAAAGAAGGTTCGATCTCAGAGAAGTCAACCAGAGCAACATTGCAGTAGATGAAGAACTTGCTCGTAGCTATGCACCAATTAAGCACACAAATGCTTGGCATGAATGCACCAGACTGGAAATATATATGTTTTAAAGAAAAGTAAATACAGAAAAACCCACAGGACTAGTAACAATTTACGAATTAACAAAATTTCCAATTACTGGTAAGAAAGTGAAGGGACCCCCCAAAAATACTCAAATTATCGAGAACTTAAAATTAAACACTTTTAAATTACTGAGGTTTCACAGTATCACAAAATTATTTCAGCAATTTTTTAGCGTAAAAGGTTGCTTGCTACCTACTCAATACAAAATTTAAAGTATTGACCAATTTTTGTCTTTTTGTCAGATATTATGTTCATTACAAACACATCTCATTATAAAATCTACAATCAACATAAAAAACACACACATTTTCCACCATTAAAAAATGGTTACAAGTTGGCAAAAACCAATTACAGAGTGACATTTGCTCCCTTGAAAACAACAATAATTATGTTTCTTTAATTTTTAGAAATCAATAGTTGGTTACAACATTAACCTATAGTTCATACTATTCTCCTGAATCCTAACTATTAAACAACCAATATAAATAATTTATAAGCACACGAAGCCAAATGTTAATTTAAGTATACTTCTGAAGTAAACTTATATAATTTTAACTCTTGGTTGCAGTTGTTACAAAACTTACTAATAAATATAGACATTTGATAGGTAATAAAGGGTCTTCCATAAATTATGTAATGCAAAAATTAACAACATTTCACTCCCACCTCCCGTCCATAATGTATCTGCAACCCTACTTTTCACCCCACCCCCGTGCTTGTCCATATTACACAATACTAGCAATACCTTCCACTCTCTCGCGTTAAGAAAAGTTTTTCTAGTTTTTTCAGGAAATGTGAGGACAAATTTTACTACACAGAGTCATAAATCATATTCCTTATTTTGCCCTGCGCTCTCGCCAAATAGTCAAATGCGTAGATTACAGTGACAAATTTCAGGGTTAAAAAGTACTTTATAAAACACACCCTATAAAACTTAGTGTTACACAACACCAAAGCACAACAAACCCCCCTTCCCCCTATGGTGTGTTGTGTAATTTATGGATGGCCCCTTTGGAATGTTTCAGCTCAAAATTATACTTTTCTTACAAGTGTTGATGAAACACTTACAGCTACCATAATATTTCTTGATCCCAGGTGCATAGATTTTAAAATCTCACAGTATAACAATTTATATCGTAACAAATATGTCCCTTCTAAAGAGAAAAGCAAGAGCTCTTTGATAACATTCAATAATTTACAGTCACACAACAAATAAATCTTCTTGATATCGCATTAACAATATATTTTCTTCTTGTCTGATATCAGGGCTGGCTTGTCCATACAGACAATCTAGGCAGCTCCCTAGGGTGGAAACATTTGGGGGCGGAAAGGCTGGCAATTTGTTTTTGACGTATAGTTTGACAACATTAACCAAATAACATTCACCAGCAGTCTATATGTTTTGGAAGAGAAGTTGAAGGCAATAAAGGTTAATTCTTGTTAAAGTAGGAATAACAATCATTTCCCATACTCCGCCCTGCCTCTGACTGGCATGACGTCTTCGAGAAGGTAACCACTGCTGTAGTCACACAAGGTAATGACGAAAGGTTTGAACACATACCGTCAAGACCACATAGACAACAAGGTTGTTTTGGTTTCACCTCGGGGAAGAGGGGTGGAGATTACAGAGGGTGCAGAAATGTTTTTCGCCTAGAGCATCGTAAAACCTAAAGCCAGCCCTGACTAATATTCACTATCAATGTATCGTATTTCACTATCATATTTCAGATCACTGACCTCTTTTCTAATTATGTATTATTATATATTATAAACAGGTAAATATTTAATTTGTAGCATCAGTATGAAGAGCTAAGATGAGCTCTTTCTCTAAATTAATTGAAGAAGATAACATGCTACATCTTCCGCTTACACTGCATCAAATTGTTTACATTTCAATTAACATTTCCTAATCACTACTATTCAAACTTAGTTAAATCAACAGGTATCATCCATTAGTTATAAAGAAATAAAATTTAGTGTAGTACTACAAAAATAATTTACCTAAAAATCACCAATTTCCAATTTTCCTGAAAAATAAAGTCTGAATTGCTTGACTGAGGAGTAAGTTCTCCCAAATCTTGATCCAGAACATAAGTAAATAGTAGTGAAATTGTGAAGAAAGAACGTGATTAACATTAATTATGAAGACTTTACTGTGAATCATAGTCTGAACGTTTCAGTGACAACATAAAAACACTTCAGGAATGCACAGTGGAACCACTGCAATAATACATAATACCAGTTTTGCCAGCTACGCAACCCAGAGAGTTATTTAGCACCAGTTGAGAATCAAGATTCACAAAACAGTTTCTAATAAAAAACTAAGTGGCATGAGTGGTTGATAAAAAAAACGTTGCAACATTTTACTTTTAATCAGAGTAAATCTGATCAAATAAAATAGAAGAAAAGTAAAACCAAAAGATAAGAATTACTGAGAGGAAAACATAAGAACAAACTAGTAGCACAAGATATACGCAAAATGCATTACATCAAGTTTAGAAAACTTTTCGGAAAACACAAAACAACTTTAATACCTATGATGCAAATTTCTTCCGGAATTCACAGGAGTCATTAAAATAAATTATTGTAATAATGTGTCAGTCACCCACTCCACTACTTTTTCAACACAAACTAATTTCAGAAGCTGTTGCTTTCATCCTCACCTTCGAAACTACTTTGTGCTGAAAAAGTGAGTGTGTGGCTGACAAATTATTACAATAATTTATTTAAATACCTACCACAAGTTACTAACCTAACCATTTGAAAATTTTACCAAAATATAGAGAAAATTCCCACAACTTATTGACAAAACGCTATATAATTTCACAGTTAGATTATTATTATTATTACGTATTAATTGGAGTAATTTGGAAAAAAACGTGTTATGCATCTACAAAATAATTTTAGAATGTTTTGGAACTGTAGTTAGGCATTATTTTTTTCCATTACAACTGAACAAACAGTGGATCTTTTGAATAACATTAGCAAAATATCTTTTGAATAACATTAGCAACAAAAACTGATGTAAATATGATTGATGTCAATAGTAAGCATCTTCGTCGAGTTTTTCTCAGCAAGATCAAGTTTCTTGGTATTCACAATATTAAAAAGATTACGTCTTCTTTTAATGAACATAGTTAAGCAAAAATGACATAAAGAACGAAGTGAATTTCAAGTTTAATTTGAATACTTTCTTTTTTCTTCTTCTTTTTATCTCATTTCAGACATACGTGGTTTCTTAAAGAGTCTGTATAGGGAGCACTGCAATATTTAATAAACACTGACCTAAAAGGTTCATGATAAATACATACTTCTACAGTATTTTCAATTTTTTCCAGATACATGGTCCGTGTGTTAGTAACTGTTGGGTCACTTGGTAAAAATAGCTTTTTCATTATTTTTTCCCTATAATAGTGCTTTTGGATCACTTAAAATGTCTTGACAAAATATTTAGTAAATTGTTACAGAACAGACTCAATCAATCACCCATTTTTCTCGGGATCAGTTAGTGAAAATAGTTCTCTGAATGCGCACATCTGAACTCATGCTGGCGACAACCTGTTATCAAGTGAAACCAGCAAAGCATTACTCCAAGCGATGATCTCAAGAAACTTAAGAGCAAATTAGGTCTTCCGCAGTTGTAAATAAGGTGGTTGGAATAAAAACATTTTGGGACTGTTGATGGCAAGGAAACAAAGCATTTTGAAAATTGAGTCAAAAATTCATGAATTTTTTGAAGCTTTTCAAACATGTTTTGCTACTGGAAATTGTTTCAGGAGTGTGGGCAGTTGAATACAGCATCAAGTGATAGCATAATCCCAAATTCAAAAAAAAGTTTAAAAAGTTAAAAATGTTTTGTGTGTGGGTTATTGAAATGTTCATACCCAATATTTCTGAGCTACTGATCTTCCATCCTGAAGAATTTTTGTTATTAAAACAATTCAGTCAACTTTTACTGCAGTCATCATCAGTATGAGGGGCACTTTAACAGGACTGAACCAAAATTTAAAAGAACTGATTCTCTTTGCAAGTAAAGATACAAGAAAACTGAATGTTCCCCATTCGAACATTTCAAACATTTGTCAACTTCAACTTAGGTTTCACTTTGTTAATTATTTTACCTGTTTATTGTTTGTATGTCAAGCTATTTTAACAGCAAGTGAAAAATAAATGAAGCAAAAATTCACTTGCTGAATTCTCATGCCATTAACAGTTCAGGACCATAAATTACTCTGGGGTAACCATATTCTGCTCGACCATCCATATTAACATTATGTGCTGTCTCCAGAAACTTTTCTTTTCTTGCTCGCACAAGAAAACAAAACTAACATGGCCCAGGGAGATTCCATTCCGTTTCAGTATTTTACTTGGAGAGAAAATGTTATTTAATCGAGTAAAAGGTCAAACTGATTCAATGTTGAATCTCTAGGATTCGGTCCCTTTGTGAATAAAATACACATTCACTGTATTAAGACCCAGATTGCTGGAAACAATAAATTTGGAATCACATTACAAGAATATAATATACTTCTAATTCTATTTAACTCATTATTTAGTAGGAATACAGACACACATCCTAATTCTAAATGAAGTTTAAGTACCATACCTCATTTCTAATCACATCCTCTTAACAGCTACAAGATGAGTTATATGGTGAAATATCGGAGTCCGATTGACCCTGCTTGTATTGATTATGAATTCCAGGAAGCACAGCTCTGTCAACTACTGTTTCCATTCGCTGCAGACAAGATAAATCATACATTCATAGAATAATAGAACACCATAAACACAATAAAAAGAAACATTATTCGACAGTAATTTCATTTCTAAGTGAGGACAAGTAAATAATGTTAAGCCACAATAATTAATTTGAATAAAAATCTTCACCAAAAATATTGCAAAAACTGGGAAAGACAGTGAGAAAATTTTAGTGTGTATATTAAAAGTTTTAAATAACTGGTAGAAATGTATTACCCTCATAACACGATCCAAAAGTATATCTACTGCTCTTGCCACATTATGCCCAGTTGCTGCACTAGTTTCTAAATAAGGCAACCTGAAAAGATAAGTTATGTACAGGAATAGACGTACTACGAAAAATTTCTCAAAAATTGACTCTTCAAAGATCACTAACCCATATTTCTCTGCAGTTTCCCGAGCTCTCTTCTCACTTACAACCCTTTTATCTTCCAAGTCACATTTGTTCCCACACAACACCACATCAGGATCATCGCAATAAGCATGCGTCTAAACAACACAGAAGACAACACGAAAATAAGATTTCAATGACGAAAACATACATTATGGATATGTTCATTAACTACTTGTAACATTTAAATATGCAAGAAACATAAAAATATATTACGATATTAAAGAATCATACCCGTAACTGTTCGAGCCAATTCCGAGTTTCCAGAAATGATTGTTCGTTAGTCAAGTCAAAAAGAAGTAAGAATCCCATAGCGTCTCTGTAGAATGCAGTAGTAAGGCTACGGAATCTACATGAAGGAATTTAAGGATAATCAGAATATTACAGGAAAATTCAGAGTAGATTTTAAGGACATTAATACATCATAAATTAGGAAATAAATGTTAGTCATCAATACCTACTTCACTCTATATGATTAACAGAGTTAATAGAAAGTTATTTGTTATTTGAAAATAGGACAAAACAAACATTCTAAGATTTCAAGAGACCATGAGAAATAACAGGACATGCAAAGCAAATTACAGAAAATTATCACAAAAAAGTCAATAACATTTTGTGAAGACAGTTTATCTAGCGCATCTTTTCCCTTAACTATAAGATTATAAGATTGTTTGTTAATTTTACTAACCAACCATATATTTTCTTGAAGAAAAAATCTATATAAAATTAGTGATACTATTTTATGATATGGAAACACAACAAAAGTTTTACAACAATTATTATTTAGTAAATGCCAAAAACTGTGTTAGAAAAATTTGAATAAATAAACAAATAATTAATTTCCAAAAAGGAGTTAAAAATTGTGTACAACCACATGAAGGATACTAAGCTTCTTCAGTCTCCAGAAGCAAGCAAGACACCATCGCATGGACTTGAATTATTCACAGGGTTTTAATTCAAAGCCTAATATTATATCATCTACTGTGACACAGTATGTATAACAAATGATCAATTTTCATAATTAATTGCTTATTATATATTTTATTTTATTAGCCATATTTATAAGTAATACCCATCTATTTAAATGAATGTGGAGGAATTGTGAAAATAATATACTAAATCAAAGAAAAAATACTGCCAATGGAACATTATGTACATTTTTAATAAATAATTATATGGGCAATAAAAAAGGTTCTTTCATTCAAAAAAATATAATTCTCAGAAATTCAAATTTATAACACACAATTCTAATCTCTCTCCAGATTGAGTAACACCAAAACTATTTTGGATTCAAGTAAGAATTCAATTTTAAAATTCCTATAGTAAGAAGACAATTTGTAAACAAATATAATGATAATATAAATAATGGAAATAATAACACACATAAATTCTTTTGGAATATGAAAGCAAAAAACATTAACCTGCGGTTTGTTTTTCATGATAGTAACATAAAAAGCCATACAAAAATGGAAACATGCAGGCTTCAATTACTCACCTTTCTTGCCCAGCTGTATCCCACAACTGCAAATGCACACGTTGACTACGACTTTGAGCACGATAAACCTATAAAATATACCCAAAAACTATCAATTGAAAAAATATATGAACATAACAATAATGATTTTTGGAGGTAAAAATACTCACAAGTCTTTTCTCTCTAAAATCAATTCCAACAGTTGATATAAAGCGGGAGTTAAAAACACCATCTGTATATTGATACAATATACTTGTTTTTCCAACACCTGAATCACCCAATGCCAAAAATTTTATAAGGTAATCATAATCCATCCTGAAAAAAAAACAAAAAAAAAACAAGAATATATTTAAATATTGACTCAATCAGGCTGTTGTAACATAGCTTTAAAATCCAACATTTATAAAATTACAACCATTAACCGTAAGACTAACAATGTCGCGAGCAGAACAAAATATTTGGAAGAAATACTAAGTATTTAAAAGTACGTCAAAGAGGTTAAACGAGTATTTCGGAATGACAATACGGTAATTCAAAATCCAATACTAATTATCCACGCAAATCACAATACAATACATATTAGGCCTAACTTACCCCTCTGCTATAACGAAAATATGAATAACACACCACCACGTGAACTACCGTCAGAACGACTACCTGTTGCAGACAAGTCGCAACGCCACGCAACGCCCACACAATTCCACCCTGATTCCACCTCACACACCTGTTTTCCACTCCGCTGACTCCGCTCGTTCTTCATTTGTCTTGACATTTCTGCAATCCCATCACTAATGATTGTAACCTGACTGAATCCTTGCTTGGATCTTACAGCAAAAATACGTCGCGATATCCCACTACATGATTATAAGGCGGACTTTAGAAGACCTTACGTTTCTTTTTTCTCTCCTTTTTTTCTTTTACTGAACGATTTTTTATTTTATTTTTTATTTTCTTACTAATTACCTGAGATTTGCATAATTTTTTGGGGAGTGCCTTAGTTTTTCCGATCCCGCTTGCTTTGCCAAAAATATTTCTTTCTTTTCTGTATCAAATATTGAATATTCGGCAATTCGGTTGTCGGAGATATTAATAGTACATCAAAGGAGATTATAGTACATCAAAGACAAATTTAATTTCAAACTTTTCATTAATGTTCGAGGATTCTTTAAATCCATCGACGTAATTCAAGAGGGGAAATATTACGTAAATTATTATCGCTTTTGATTCACACGCAAATTACGCATTACACTGATGTTTAAAAGAAGTATTAAAAATTCTAAATAGTGCCTATAACATATCTTAACCCTTTTAAGATTTAAGACACAAGGGCGTCTTTAAGGTGAGTGTTTCTTTCAGATAAGTGAAAGTTTGTCTGGTAGGGTCAGCTTCGAAATGTAAGATAGAGGGGAAAGAAATACAAATCAACCAAAATTATTAGTTCTATTTTATTAGTAGTATCAATTTTATCGCTGATATTGAACAAAGACAATTTAAAAATTAAGATAAGTACAAAACCAAACAATGCATTGTATCAAAAACGTATTTTTAAGACGAAACTTAAGATTTTGTAAACATAAATAAATAAGTAAATAAATAAATACATAAATAATATATTTATTTATTTATCAGTCAGTCTACATGGCTTCATATTGGTATAGATCCTGTACTCAATGTAGCCAACGCTTTTACTTCGCCATCGTCCATAAGAGTAATGATAAGGGTACCTTGCGTTCAGTTGGCAAAGTATTCGAAATTGAATTCATAGCCAACCTCGGACAATAATCAATTCTCTCGCTCTAGTGGCGCTGTTCTGTTCTTTCTGCACCGAGCGTGGGGAACGAATACTTATTAACTTGTATTTCTTTACAGCAAATAGTCGCTTTTGTTACTACTAATAATATTAATTTGGATATTACTTCAATTCTTTGTCACTACGCTTTTCCTAAAATTTTCCTACCACACTTTCTTTGAAGTTTTCGCGACGTCCGTTCGTCGCACTCGGTGGGGAAATACAGAAGGTGTGCGCCGGATTAGTAGAACAGTTTGCTTTGAATGACAAATGTTTTCAGAACAGAGCTTTGCACTTTCCAACATGGCCGCCGTCGATTGGTATTCTCCACTTCCGGTTAAGGTGAAGTCATTTGTTTAATATTGGTAAATGGTAACCGTACTTTTTCCTCTGAAAATACCTGTTCAGTGTGGTGGTTATTGCCTCCCGACTATTTCTGCATAAAATATAGGACTTTCTTTTCACGGCTATCCAAATACTGAGGTCTACGAAAAATCTGGCGTCTGAAACTTCGCCTCCGAGCGAAAGCTGTCATACGAAAACCTGCAGTTAGCGCTTCGTCGACCAAACAGAAGGCAAGGTCACAAATTACACTATCTTGACAGATACTGTGCCACGCTATTTGTTTCCTTTAATTCATGTAACTTTTGATGTTACATTTCTTTGCCAATTTTAAAAATATAAGTATGCAAATAATCACAATGATTTTTACTTAACCACTGATTTTTGACATGTTAACCATTTGTTGCTTTCACATTAATTTCCCAGTTCATATAGCTGTGACTACTGAAAAGCGAACCCTCCTTCTTCTATCCAGCTCCTCCTACTATCAATACTCTAATAAACTATCAACTCTATTACTAACCCCTCCATGTGAGTCGAGTAAACCCAGTCAACCGGCCCACCTACTAACAATGACCGAATTCCTATCGCTCCATGTCGATAAGTTTCAATAGCACACTACATTTCCCATTCAATAAACAAAAATGTACAAAACAAAAAACCCTGCCGCATTAATGGCTGCGCCTATTCGACGCAACACGCCGACCACTGCGTCGTTGCGGGCTTGCGACCCTCTTGCCGTCTCAACCAAGCGTACGATGCCTTCCTTGGGATCTAAATTTACGGAATTCAAATTTCCTAGCCGCAATTCTTCACCACACGTAACTCTGTCTTGCAGCTTTAATCAAACGCTTGCAGTGGTCTAATGAGCGTATCTCTGAGTTAAATTTTATAAGCTAATTCTATAGGTCTACGTCAAGTCCAGATTGCAGTTTTCATAGCGGGATTTTCTGCACTTACAAGCCCCCTATTCCTTGACAAGGATTTTGATGAAATTGAATCGAAAAAGTTGTCAAGTCTGTGGCTTTGACGATGGCTGATAATCCTGGCGATGTTTATTTTTTTCTCTCTCAGCAAAGTCTCCTTCAGACCAACTGTTGCCACTAAAATCCATCGTCGGAACATTTTCGACATCAGGGTTTTGTTTGGACTAATTACGAAGTAAACGTTTGAAAAATCCCTGGACACGATAGACCCCCCATTCTTAGTCTCTCGATCATATCTCGTAAAGGTCAATTGCAGCGAAATTTAACAATTTTTTTCTAATAACACAACTTTCTACAGGATACTTCCTTTTCATGGTGTTTCCCCCAAATCCCAACAGTTCTCGGGTTGTACTCCACAAAATAAAAAATTCCCCCCCCACACACACACAAATAAAAAAAACTCGTAATTTTCTATATGCTTTGTCTTTTAGTGTCTCATCTACTGGCTTACAATTTACATAGCAAAGTTGTATAGAATTTAAATTTATTCTAAATTCAAGTTCAAGCAATTTTAAAGTTCAGGGTAAATTTCGGAAGTAAACTTTATTGCAGGCTTAATCTACATGTGTTTACACACTGCGAAACAAAATTAACAGAGCACTTCCCTCATCTCACCGAAACTTCATGTTTTAAAATGTGTCGCATTGAAATTTGGGATAAGGGTGCTTCATAGGGAGGTACATGCCGTCCTTCTCGCCCTGGGATACCCTCAGAATGAGTCTAATATCTTCTTCTGTCCTGCATCAAAATATTTATTAATTTTTAAAAATATTTATAACAAACATTACCTCTGAAATTAGGTAGTCCTGCCTGAACATTCACAATTTAGGATTTAAAATAACACTTGACTACTCTAATAGGGAAGGTTGGTAACGCTATACTAACTGTTCAGACATGAAAGTATCCCCATGAGAAAGAAGTCCAAGGTGGTTTGTGACCCACATTGCCATACTTAGCACATCCCTGTACTTCGATAAAGATACCCATTTAGAAAATGAATCTTTTAAAAGTATCACTGATTTAATTTGAAAATAAGAGTTATTCTTACAAGTGAAAAGATGTTGGGCTGCTTTCATCAAAATAATTACAATGTTCACTACTTATAAGCTTCCATTGCTACAGGCATTCTATTAATCATTACCTTATGAAGAAAGAGACAAGGAAATATTGAGAGAGAAATGCAATGAATTGTTCTAAATATACACACTTTAATAACCAAAACAAACAATACACAAATTGTTAATATTAACATCTGAGAAAACATGAGACAACGTGCAATTCTATATAATCTTGTCTTTTAATGCATAATTTATTAAATTAAATATTATTGCCCATTACTTTAACACTATGATATTAGCTGTAATAAAACATCTCTCATTATTTTTATTTTTTTTATAATTTTCTCTCCCATTATTCTAATATTGTACTTACTACACATTTCACACCAAGTGAAGTAACGAATGGCTAAACAGTCACAGTCGAATGGTCTCAACATTTGTGTAACCATCACTACCGAAGTAACTGCTACAAGATCTGAAGTATCCTCCAAATATAGCACAGCTTTAAACATTCAATGCTATTATTCAGGAAAAATTGCATAACTAATAAAATAGTAAGCATTGACAATGTAGAAAATCCAGCAAGTTACTCGACTTACGAATATATTATCCAAAATAGAATGGATATAGTGTCCATTTTGTAGCACACCAATGAATGATTTTTTTTTTTTTTTCAACTTGCGAAGATTAGCAGTACATATATTAATATAAGCGGAATAATATTTCATTGATGTATCTTGAGAGAACCTTTTTTTTTTGTCATAAAGCTATTTCTATGAACACATCCATTGCAACATCAGTGACATAATAATATTACATAAAGCTTTCTGCTTCTCTTTTTTCAACATTTGGTAAATTCAGCATACTGGTCCAATCAGTACATTGAATTACATCCTGCCAAGTTTAACTTTAAAAAACCCAGGACTGAAATGTGTAGTTGTACAGAGCTACAAGCAAGCAAAAAATTTCTATTTAGCATGGAATAATACTTACATAACTAGTATTTGTCCACTGCAGTCAATTTTATGAATTGCAGAGACAAAATTTTGATTCATCATTTTCACATTTAATTTAAAAGCACCACCCTGAATAGTCTTATTTATATAAGGAAAAAAAGAAAATACTCCTTCATATTCTCTTAAGAAATAATATCCCATCCTTCTGCCCTCCCAATGCTCTTTCTTGATCTTCCCTCCGATTCAAAGAGCATTAGACCTCTCTTCGTTTTCATAGGATGTCTTAGAACAATAATACAAATTTACACCCAACACTTCTCACAAATCAGGATGAAATTGCTGAACTTCCAACAAAAGCATCAACTCAAGTTTTTGTTACATTGTCTATTTCAATTGAAAAAACTATCAAATACACTGACACACAGTCTCAAATGATCAAGGAACTAGTTCATTCAGGAAATGCCACAGATAGATAGAAAATAAATGTCCGAGTTCTATGAAATGGGGAGTATTTTTAAAGCTAGTTGAAATTGTAACCTAAATACGCATATGATAAAAAAAATATGTACAACCAAATTCTCCACTAAAACTTTATTAAAAAGTCTTTTTAAAAAAATTACAATAAACCATTGAGATGAAGTAACAGAGTTGAAAAACATAACGAACAATTCCTGCCTTTTCTGTATATCCACAAAAATGAAAGAATTCTGCAGCCAAAACCAATTTGTCTAATGAAAAATAGGTCATTTCCACGACATTAAGTTCCCTTGATTACACATTGAGATGTGCGTACAGTAGATCAACAGGTGATTCAGTTTAACTACTCTCTTAAAAAGGAACAACGAATCAACAGTTCACTTTAAGTATGTTTTCTTTCAGTATTGAAATACTCATAAAAAGTTGAAAAATATGAAACGGTTCTAGATTAATTAGTTTACTATGCTTCCTTGATAAAAAAATTAAAAAACATATTACAAAACAATACTGTTTTAAAAGATATGACCACCACGTTTTGAAAGACGTAGTTTTCAATTAGTCTCGCAACTACTTATTACATTTTAAAATTAGTTACTTATTTAAATATGTAAGTTATGACCCTGTTCATTGAAGGCTAGTAGTAAATATATATTTTATCTTTGTCTTTTTACACACAATGCAACAAATATAAAGGACTAGCTTGTTTCAGTGCCTCCCTGCCATGTATATTAAAAAAAAAAAAAAAAGGATTTAATGCTCTTTTTTAATTGATGTTATCGAGTCAAAACACAAGGATTGTGATGTCTGGTAGAAATGTCACGTGCATTTCAATGTATTGCTTCACAATGGAATTATAATAGTAAGTAACAACTCAAATTCGACCAACAATACAAATAGTTAGGACCTCGTAAACTATTATTTGGAATGTACTTGCCACACAGTGACTGTTGATAATACAATTTAAGAACATAATTGTAGCTATTTACTGCCAACAGATACAAAGAACTGAATTTGTCTACATCACAAACCTCTGAATAATACATTGAAACACTTGAAGCTGGAAAGAAGCAGGTACACTTTCCTGAGTAACTCTGCGCATTCTCCCTCATTTGCATATTAGATCAGACTCACAGGGAGAGGAATACGCCCGTTACAGGCAAGAGTACAAACATTTTGATTCATGGTGCACGGTTGTAAGTTCACGATGAGATGAACAATTAAGCAAGCATCACAGAGGCTTAGCTTTGGCACATCACAATAACTACATATTTTCTCATCCGAGTTCAGGGTTGAAAGAACAAAAACAAGGAAAAGAACTGAGCGATAGAAGAGAGACAGTCTTCTATAATTCCAAGTATTTTCTTAGCACCCCTACTAATAAAATGAAGACCATCCACAAAATGCTCGGTTTGGCACAAGATTTGACTTGCAAGATCAGGAATCCTGCCAGCAACCCCATGTGCTTTGATAATGTCATCTCATCAAGAAAGAAAAGGGTATACAACAAATGTAAAACCCGTAAGCTGGCTTGAGACTAAAAAAGGCATCACAGCCAAAACCTTATGAATAAAAATAATCAATAATTTTCATAAGTCAAAAGTAAATTGAGGGGGATAAAATCAATTAAATGATGCTGAAATATGCATCTTACAGGATGGCAGTGTTCATGGCACTAGCTAACTGCAACACACCCTTAGTATAGCTGTGGAACCTTTTTTACATCCCAAAGGAGCTATGCTGTACAAAATTCCAAAAGGCCACAGCACGTAAAATTTACATAAAAAATTCCAATCAAACTTTTAAGAACTAAAATTTTTATGCTACAAAATTATTTAAACAAATTTCAACAACATATTCTTTATTTGAAAGCTTCCATTTTAAAAAAATGACTTTGCATTATAAATAGTTTTTATATTATCATTAAGATTCAACATGCTTAAAAACTTTTTAAAGATATTTTCATGGAAGAAAGAACTACTATCAATAATTACATTACTTGATTGCCTTTCATACGCAATATTTGTTTTGTCAATGACCTGACACCGTACAATGGAAAGGAAGGGAAAATTAAAGACTATGTTGTGTTAGTCATACTGAAATTCTGCTCCCTCACCAACAACGAAAAGGTACATTTCAAAGTTCACCAAAATACCCAAACGCAAACAAAACGAACAATAACACATGGGATCTCTTTCGTATGAGCACGTGACTGGAAGGAACAGGACCACTTTCCAGAATTCAAAATTCATATTTTACACAAGTATTTCAACTAATGAGGATAACAAATAAAAACAAACAGCATATGAACTTTTGCGTAATACTTTATTGTGTCATTTCATGACGCCATGCTATAGTACATAGAACATTCTTCTAAATTAACACTTTTATTGTACCCCGTAACTTCACTGCATTACACCTATGGAGAATTCATATTAATCCTTCATGTCCTGATTTACTTTCCCAATCATGTGCTCAACTTTGCCCCAAAAATTACAATAATTTTTGATATTCTTTTTTTAAAAAAATATGAATCACAGCGGTGGATTACAAATCTATCTTATTCCGTACTTTCTCAAACTATATCACAATTAAGATATTTTGGCACATTTCATGATCACAAAGTCACAACAATGCTGAATACACGAAAGTTCCCTTTCTTATGTACTAAGAATTCTCAAGATAAATAATGAGCGTTTATGAACACCAGCAAATGTTAATGAATTTAAGACAACTCAACAGACACTTTATAAGAAGCAAATCCAATATGACCATCACAACTGTCTCCCATAATAAATTCTCAGTGTACAATCAATATTAAGGCCCCTTAGCTCAGCAATGGTATCACTCCACATATACTCAAAACATTTTACAAGTATTTTACTATTCTTTCTTTCTTTCCTCTTCTTCTTCTTTAGATTATTGCTCTGAGATCTGGTAGCATTATTTAGTGGTATGTCTGTCATGTAAACTTCAATAGGAGATTTATAATACCACATGGGAGTACAGGCTCCAAATACATGGTATGTACAATACCCATGCAACAGCAAATCAAAGAAAAGTTGTCAATACATTTTCCCACTCATCTTCATACTCTTATTTATTATAATATCAAAGTCCACAGTGAATATAATACAGGTACTTAAGTATTCCCTGAAAGCTGCAAGAAAATTAAAGTAAAACAGGAAGATTCAAGCCTACATCTTGAAAGTGTGGAAAAATGTAAAATTAAATGTGAATTTAATCAGTATTGTACTGATGCCAACTTTCCTTTGGACATCACATGGTAACAATGGGTATTATTTCATCATGCAGACATGAGAGGGAGGTAAGAGGGATGGGTCACCTACCATACCAGGGGCGCTGATATCCAACTCGCAACTACCTCATCTGAACCAATTATTATTAAAAATAAATATTTGTATAATTCTTTCGGTTTTTGTTTATGGATGTTGGTTGATACAATAACCTTTAATAGATGGAATGGGAGTGATTACAAGTAATACTCACCCCATGTCCATAAACAGTACCTCATTATAAATATCTCTGACCAGAAGTAAAATATTGCATAACTAATATCCATGTAATTTTTTATACGTGTCATCAAACATTTTCATTTCTTGGGAAGTAATAAACATCTATAAAAGGTACACACCCTTCCCAAACAATAATAATAATAAAATTTCAGAAATTAACAAGGTAGTTTTTATTACCAAATGTTTTTTTCTTCCAATAATGTAGCTGAAGTTGCTTAAGTGTGAATTATTTAAAATGATTTGGCACTCACCCACAGTAGTTTTGGCACATATTTTGTAACACACATCAGCAAACGGCTTATGTAAACGGGATTCCTACGAGCAATTTGGCAATACTGACAATTTAATAAAATGTCAGGAGCAAGAAGGATTATTACCAACAAATGACTGTAATGCAGTTTCTAACATGGTCTACTACAGATATGTATTCTAGTTTAACAATGAACACTAGGAATACCATTATTATTATTATTATTATTATTCTTTATTATTGTATACAATAAAACTCATTTACTCTTCGCATAAAAAATACCTTAATGAAGATATTTTTGCCCGTATAGTAAAAAACGCTAGTACTTTACATGGTTCTGAATAAAAAAACCTGCAGAACCATGAATCAGTTAAACTGATTTAAAAACAAAAAAAAACAATTAAAAAACAAAAACAGAAACAATCTCTCAACAAAAAAATCTATATCTATAAAAATTAACTCATTGAATATAAACACACGTTCTGTATGAATATAATGTCTAAGAAGTGCAATAACACTTACTTGACACTAAAAACAACAAAATAATGACGATTGTCCGTGATGTCAAATACATTACTCTTCCTAATCCCATATCTCCAATAACATACTATATCTTTCCCTGGGCATGTGGAAAAATGAAGTTTATCACATATAATTATTAAAATAAGAGTAATGATATGACCGTTCTTAACCTATTCAATTATCTGAAGTTAGTGATATGCAATATGCTGAAAAAACTTTCAAGATATGTCTTTCATTGCAGTTAAAATAACATAACCTTTCATCCAAAACTAGAAACAAGAACTGCTTGGAAACATTTGTTTTACTTGTTACGATTTTACCCTTTTGTACTGTTCTCAGTTTCCCTAATATTCAGAGAACAATAGTGCTTGAAGCTATTTAACAGGTGTGTTCACATAGTCAACATCACTGGAACATCACAAAATTACATAAACATTAAAGCACTATGCCTCTCATACACAAGTGGGCTACTCCTATCATGAAAAGAACTCTCAGAATGACTTAAAGAAGTCTCAGAATGAAAAAAACCGCCATTAACAGCAGAGTGCCAATATACCAACTTCAGAGATTTTATATTTAAGAAGTTTATCACAAATTCTATCATAACCAACTGAGGAAACGTCTCCCGATTTGATACACAGGACTTCAAATGAGTACATCATTACAGAACACTAGTATGCACCTTACTATATAAGTAACCTTACTAAAAGATTAAATGCAGTGATGTGTGTCATTTCTATGTCAACACTGTAACTGTTAAATGCTCCAAATGATTTGTATACCTCTTTACATTTCAAGTACAGCTCTCACTAGACTAGTAGCCAAGTATTAAAAAAATTACATAGTAAAACCTCTGCCAAACCAAAGGGATAAAAAACAAGGAAATCATCATAATACAAAGTTATCCACATCCCTTTTGCCCTTTTATTTCCTTTCTTACTTATTCTCTCACTTACTTCCTTCCATCCAACACCCTACACTCACTACACGCTCCACATGCCAGTCCTACGTCCTGTATTGACATTATAATGCACCTCTGTGATATTTACTGTAAAAACTACATATTTGTCTTCAATAATTTTGTCAATGCAGAGATTTTACTATGAACCCTTCCAAAAAATTTCTTTTACAATAATGTCACAGGCTATTTCTAATCACAGCAACAATGATCAGCCAATGTTTCTTTTTCAACTTTGGCATTAGTTTACAAGAGTGCTGTAGATAAGTATATACAAATAGTGATTTTCTAAAACAACAAGACAAAGATCTGCACACAAAATAAAGTTTTCCTACACTCTAGGTTTTGTGTAAATATGGAGAATTTGTCTAGTAAACATTGTTTATTTTCAAAAATGTACTTGGTTTTAAGATGAGCATTAAATTGGGTACAACTTTTAGTAAGAAAATTATTAAGATTTGGCACATGTTAAAATTATGGAGGAATACATATGGAAGCAATTCTTTTTATGAAGCAGCCATGGAAGAATAGGATATGTCATCTAATCCTGATTGTAAATATATCGTCTGTGAGTAACCCACTATCAGTCATCAATGCAGTTTTCTCCATGTTCCTCTCGCTCGCTTCGCAGCCAAGTGCGTTCAGAAAGCGTCTGAACTAATACCTCATCACAATTAAATTGCTTCAGTTCAGCAGCTACATATGCATTGAAAGTTAATACCTACTCTGCACATCTAGAAGACTAGTTTAATTCACTTGGCAATGTTAGCCAAGGAAATAATTCTCAAGGTTATTAACTAACCGTTGAATTCAGCAAAAAATCAACAAACATAAATCCAACAACTATACTTTTAAAAACTCATTGAAACAACCTTAAATATTTACTATTTGATATGCTCAAAATACGTAACATTATATTATTGATGATTCTTTTGATTTATAGTCCTTGACGTTTACATGAGCAAAAACACGGTACTTCTGACTGATATGATTTCAAACCTTGCAAGGATAGGAAGTGTAGAGAGGTTTAATGTGAACATTATCAATTATTAAAGTTGAAATGTTAGGAAGACAGACACTAACTAAACTTTAACAATTATGGATAAATACTGTAAATAGTATGGTATAGTGAAATGTTTTGTAGATTGTAAATAGATAATACAATCCTACCAGTGCTATACATAGGTTGAGGGTGGGATTCTAAACAAGTTAAAACCTTCTAACATTAGAAACTAGCTAAGAAAGACCACGTCAAGCTATACGCTAAGATGAGAAAGATCTTCACTCCTAAAAATATTATTCTAAGGTTGCAAACAGTTAAAAAGTGATGCACTCAAGAAACAAACGTGAGGCTTCAGATTCGAGAAAAACATAAATTAACAATATAATCATAATAATAAATAGTATATATATATTCTAACATATTAATTGCAGTACTCATAATAATAATAAAACAAAAATCACATATCTTTGGCTTGTTCCCTTTTACCACTCAACTGTATTTCTAAAACGGCATTATTCACACCATTATATCCCGATTACCTATGGGATCAATGGATCATGTGTGCCTCAGCCGCATGCACTGTATTGTATTTTTAATATCTATTGTATCTGGCCTATCTTTTTCCCCTTTGATTTCATAATGATAAGATTTACTCCTACCAGTAAATTGACTGGTGTTTTTAGATTTAGTCTATCTCTTCTGTGCAATATCATTTTGCTGTACATATTTCTGACAAGATGTTGAAGTGGTGTACTTTATGCTTTTGCTTACACTAAATAGAATCATACACACCACCCAAATAATTAGCTAAGTTGACATTAATGTAAATAAGACCAGATGTTCAAACATTAATGGATTGGAGCTTTGACAATATGGTTAGGAGCGATGTAGTGGTAGCCAGGCATGGGCATGCCGGCAGTCTCCATTGATATCCTGCAACAGAAGGAAGATGAAAAATTAACGAACATTTTATAACACTAGATATGAATAGAAGATGCGTCTCTGCCCAAAATTAAGTTGGATTATTAAGAGGGAATAAGAAACACAAAATCACATTAGAAACATTTCTCTCTTTCCCCATGGCAAAAATATTGTTTCATAAATAATAACATCTGGAGGATTATAAGAACTTGTTTCAAAATCGTCACGGTACACCAAAATTAAAGTACAAACATTATACTACACCATTTTAATTTCACAATTTGAATGGCTTGACCTGAAAGTGAATTTAAAATTACATTTGAAATAACAGCATGACAAAACAGGAACTCACCAACATTAGCTAGTTTTGTAAAACCAACAATGAACAATTAACTCAACTAAGTGACCGATTATAATCTATAAGGATGTTGGCAAAGAAAAGGCAAATACATTATTATTTAGAGATTGCAGGACATCAGAATTGGAACAAAGGTGACTTTTGTTTATGCTTCTAAGACACATGCAAGTTTTGTGACGTCTGGTTCTTTTACTACAATGGGTAAGAGGAACAACTTAAAAGGCCATGCTACTGCAAATTGAAGCCTCTCCGAGTTAATTGCCAGGGGTTGAGGATCGTCAAAGAAGTAACTATTAGAGTGATTTGTTCAAACTTCACCAGTAAATAAATTAACTTTCAGTGATTTGTATAGTTTACTTATGTATTGGATACCTGAAGAATAAATTAAATTAAATTAAAAAAAATGTCTAACAGAAAATTAATATCATCACTTTCAGTCCCCGTGCCCCAAACCCAACATGGTGGATGATGCGTTGAGGACCTCCAGGTACAAAGGAACCACGTACATGCTTACCGGAGTGATGGGTACTGATGGACGTAAGGATGGGATTCCATCTTAGCCTCAAACTAGGATCCTGTAGCAGCTCATTTGGATGTGGTCTTCAGTCATCTTCACTTCATGGCATTGTTTAAAGGAAGTGAGCAGAATGTTTTGGGCTTTAGTCTGTGACAGCTCAATGCAATAATAATAATAATAATAATAAAGAAAGGAGACAAGGATGTACAGGATTCTATCAACAAGAGAGGGAAAAATATATATAAATTAGGATATCTCCAAGATAACATCAAACTTCCCAATCAACTCTGCGACTTAAATATTATGCGTGTTACAACAGAGTTGAAGCAATCAACAAAATGAGTGAACCAGTGCCTTACCAAAACCATTTACATGTCCCTATATCTTATTATAAAGGTAAACCAAAAACGATTCAAGGAAAAGGGGAAAATTCTACAAGGTCAGAAAATTTTCAGTAACATACAGAGAAATTAAGTTACACTAAATTGTAAAAGGTTTTCAGTCAATTACTCATGCTATATTAAAATGAAGAGCTTCAATAGTTTATTTAAGCAGTTAGTTACGCAATAGAAAATCCAATGATGTCATAAGATTAGAAAATATTGAATATATCTTAAGTTTGAGAAGGAGGAGGAAGACCAATAATAACGATGTTGTTGATAATAATGGAAATATAAGTGTGATAAAGTAGGATCACATATTGCAACATTTTCACCCTTTTTAAAAATCTAGTGAACATAAAAATTTAAGCAAATTAAGCATTATTTATCAGATATCCTTCTGAGTATATTCGCCAATTCTCCTTCACTGTGAAAATATACATACAAATATAATATAAAGGGATAATATACTATCCCTAGCTATGTATACTTGTGCAAAAAAGAAAAAAAACAATTTAGCCATTGTTTCGTAGTCAATTTTCAAAATAAAATAACCAGAACTTTCTAAACTAAAACCATTTTGGCTTCAACAACTACATTCATTATATTTCATAAAATGAAATCCCTACTAAGTGTTTACTGACAAGAATGGCAAACAAAATGAACATCTTATATTTGTAAGTAGGTACATTTATTCTTAAATCACATTTTATACAAGTGTACTGTCAAAAAACAGGTCTACATTTTACCAAAACAAAACACTGATTTATTTTTATCTTGAACAAGTTTCATTCTTTCACTTGAGTAAGCAAACAAAAATAATGGCATAAAAATAATCTATTGAGGTTGTACTGATATGTTTTACATAGACCTACAAAGACAGTCAACAACATGTACTCAAAACCACGCACATCTCAATTATACTTCTTGACACCAAATTTCAGAAATTAAAACAAAAGACTCCAGTGTTCTTAAAACATCATAAAGCCACTTCAAACAACTGCATGTGTCTAAAATGAAAGAGTCCATCCACAAAATTTATAACAAAAACATATCACAAGAATGGTTCTTGATACTTCCCCAAATAATTAAAAAAATTATAAAACAAGAACATGAACTGTTTTTCAAGACTACATGTCAAGAAATCAAGAAATTTCCACTGATATGAATTAAGTTTCCACAAACACTGAACTAGAATGGAATTGTTCTATATAGATGTGTGTATATATATATTTATATATGCTAATAAAGAAATAATAAACCAATAAATGTAATGTCAGCTATCGATTAACACTTATATATTACTTGGTACTGAAATCCTAATTTGATCTATGTATTGAGATTTGTGAAACTCGCCGTTTCTCACAGTAAGCCTAACTTGGTCAAGTGTAACTCATAAGACTGCTGACTTACATATCTTGGTCTTTGTAAGTTGTCCACAATCTTGTACAGAAAAACCTCCATAATATGATATGCTCTAAAAACCATAATGAATCTATAATTGATATCAAATGTACAGTAAAATATGGAAATTTGTAGACTTGCATTGAGGTAAGAAACGAGAAATTGAAAGAAAAATGAAAGGAAAAGGTTAAGACAAAATTTCTACATAAATAAGCAAAAAGTTCAACATCTCAATCCTCAAAAAACAATATTAAAGAGGCTTCTCTGTATCAGTGATGAGCAGCCTACACCCCCAGACTGGCTCTCAGATGCTCAATAAGGCGCAAACTTGCTGCGCTCTGACTTAAGCTTGCTGTTATCCTGAGGTCCCATACCCCCACCAGGACTGCGCAGCCTGGGGGTGTAGGTCTTGTGAGAGCGATGGACGCCTGTGGTCTGCACGGGGGCGCCGGCCCCGGCGCCCCCCAAAAGCTCCGTTAGCCCGCCCAGGGCGCTCAGGCTGGAGAGTGCATTCAGCGCGCCAGGTTTGGACAGCAGCTGGGCGAGAGGGATGGCACTGGCCAGAGGGGAGGCGGCCGCAGAGGAAGGACCGCTGGAGCTCGAGCCGGGGGTGGTCGAGCTGCCCGGACCACCGGGATTGGTGGGATTTTGGGCCTCAAGGTTAGCTTTCTGCAGTTCAACACTGGGGGGAAAAGAGACACGGACAAAACGGTGAGGATTAAAAACAGGTAGCCAAAAAAAAATATATAAAACACTGTGGTAATACTACAGCCCTGCTTCAAATAAATATGGCAATGAAATCCAGATTCTCAGGCACAATAAGTAGAAATTAAATTCATACATCTCCTTCCCGATTTTCAGGAAGTATAAACAAACAAAGAAACCAATAATAATAATAATAATAACAACCAGAATTGACTTTGTGTGATGTGTAATTTGAGTCAAAGAACATAAGAGCTGAAGCATCCTTAAGCTGAAGTTAAGATGAAATAATCCCACCACCAAACCATCACCACCAACACCTGCCTGGAACTTACAGGAACAATCAGGACAATATTAGATCTAATCATCTAATATTTTACATTGCCATACTTGAAGCAGAGACAAGCAGCAACACCATAACATTACAGAAGCCCAATACTTGGAGTTTGCCAAATACCACTAGAGAGTAGCATCAGCAGAAACACCAAAGCAAGAGATTCTGTAAAAGACAGCATTAGCTGCAAGTGTACAAAATGAAATGATTGAAGCGTTCAGGAATCTGTTTTAAAGAGGGAAGTTTTTGGAAGTATTGCAACATTGCAGGGCAATGGCATTTCTTTAGGTGTAAGAAAAGTCTAGAAATTCATACATAGGGCAAGGGCATTATAAACCTTTACAGAATTCCTGAACAGCAGAACATTAGAACAAAGGTGTTAATTCATTTCTAAGATTACCATCTATGAATACTCAAGTAAGCACTCCCATACAATTTTTAATTTTGCTAAATGTTTTTAACACACTTTCTGATTAAAAAATTTAAAAAACAGAAGAGAAAGAAAGAAATAGGATATGGAGAAGGAAGAGCAAGGATGTCAAGATATTTCCAAAATTATACAAATGGTAGTCTTAGAAACAATACATGGAAATTTAAATAAGGAAATAAAAATATAAAAGAAAATGGAGAAAACCCACTCAGGATTTATGCTTGCACTGCATTATACAAGAAGGCGGTTTCTAGTTTATTTAAGGAATAATAATATTATTTTTTTAAATCTTAAATGATCTGGAGAAAAATAATTAATTAATTTAACACTATACTGAAGAACGGTAACTGCAAAAGAAAGGATGTAAGAATACTGAGAGGTCACAACAAAATCTTTATTAAAATTTTATTAGTATTCTGTAATTTTCTATAATTTTTCACTTATATTAGCCCACGGCAACTTTTCAGAAAATTAATAAGAATGTTGTTGATGATAATACTACTAGTACTACAACTACTACTAAGAGGATAAATAAATAAAGGAATTAGAGGATTGAAACCACACCTTATGATACTTCCAATGAATAAGCAACCAATTAAATTAACAATATGTTTCATTCAATTTAATTTAAGACAATCTGAATTCTTTACACATCAGAAATTATACTTAAACATATCCCTAAAAATCAACACTAAAAATAGAACTGCAGAAATAGATTACATCAAAAAAATAAATAGGAATAAGAATAATAAAGCAAGAAAATACAAAGAAGTAAACAGACTTCATAAGGCAGATCAAATTAATCTTGAACCACAACAACCCCNACAATTTAATTTAAGACAATCTGAATTCTTTACACATCAGAAATTATACTTAAACATATCCCTAAATATCAACACTAAAAATAGAACTGCAGAAATAGATTACATCAAAAAGAAAAGGAATAAGAATAATAAAGCAAGAAAATACAAAGAAGTAAACAGACTTCATAAGGCAGATCAAATTAATCTTGAACCACAACAACCCCAAATTTCAAGTACGAGTGCAAGCAATAATGATGGATTACAGGTCATCAATACAAGAAAAATTCCAGGAACATCAGGCAAAGGCGAGGACAGGACGACTGCAGATTAAATCATTCCGGTCAGGAGCAATTGAGCTGCGGAAATTGCAAGAGGACCCTGGAAAGAATACAAGGGATATCGAAATCCACATCTTCCATCTTCACTTGACGACCAGATGAAATTTCTTGAAAACAACACAGCCTGCAGAAACCTATTACTGCTATCATGCATAACTATCTTGTTTTGTGGTGAAGTAAGAGAAGAAAGAAGACCTTACGACTTTACCACAACACAAGGTATAGATGAAATACCCTGGCCAATATGTCAAAGAAAATTAAATTATTTGCTTACCTCATGTTGATCAGATACTGTGCCAAAGCCACGGAATCTGGATTACCAGTAATTGTGATTGTTCTGTCAGTGCTGCCACCTTCACGCTCCTCACAGTTGGAGATACGAATCATCGCTCCACTGATTTGCCTTTCCAAGCAAAATGAATACAATTACACAACATTAACATTTCACTCATTCTACAATGAAATTTATTATATTATAATACTTTACTTTGTGAATATCCTTAAGACCATCATCAATCTTGTAAATAATTTATTCAAATATTAACATTAAATAGGTATAAATGTAAAGCCCACCTGATTTCTGCTATCTTGGTGCCACCCTTTCCAATGATGCAACCAATAAGTTCATTTGGAACTGTCATTTCATGTGTCTGTTGATTTGCTCCAGGCTGATTACGGTTTTGATTGTTGGTCCTCAGTTGACTGCCAGCCAAAGCTGCCAGAGCTGAACAATGTTCAAAATACAATGAATATGAAATGTGAAACAAATATTGATTGAATAAGACTGCTCTTTCTACAAAAGATGTAAATAGTCCAATAAAATAAAACTTACTATAGAAGTTAGCATGCTCAACAGTTGTTCATATTTTCCCTTTAACCCCATCTTTCTCTATTTATATTTTAATAACAACAACACTACTTTTGTGAACATTATATGAAATAGTAACACAAGGAGCCTGGAACCTTACCTGCAGGGTTCAATCCTCCAGTAGTCCCTGTGTTGAGGCCTCCCAGACCAAGAGCTGCCAAACCGGCTAATGGCGAATTGCCCATCCCCATCTTCTGGAAGTATGCAAATAATCCACCTCCATACATAACAACAATCCCTACCCTACAGTCAAATGTTCCAACACACATTTTCTCAGTTTTCAAGTCGAGTTTTACTCTCCACGGAGATGAAAAGAAAAGGAAAAATAATAATAATAATAATATGGAAACATACAATGTTGGTACACAAGACTTGTTTAATTTCAAGGACATTCTATATGCAATTAGCAGCTGCTAAATGAAATATTCCACAATCTTCTTTTCTACAGCAATGTGAAAGCTGATTGCTATCCTGTAGACAAGACTTCTGGCAACTGGGAATAAGGTGGTCGGTCTCAACAAGGCTAGGACTAGATCACCAAATTGCAGCTTGCAAGTAATTTCCATGATTTTTTAAGATTTTATGAACTTACCAGCTACATAGAAAATACTACTACTTACACCACTAAAAACCTGTAAGTGTCCACACTTATATAGAAAATGGCATTTGGAATGGTTAAATAAAGATGCATGGCTCATGGAAATAGCATCCAGAACATTCACATCAACACACGCTCACCCCTTCCATCACATAACTAGATGAAGCAAAGGCAAAATTCAACACAATACAATTTACTGCAAGTGATTTCCTCAAATTATTATTACAGATAAATGCTGCCATTTAAATGTTTCCCAGAGTGAAACAAGTAGGTAATTAATATTACAACTATCACCTGCTCTTGTAGACAAACAATACATTGACTAAAACATTCAATAAACAAATCTTAACAGTACTTTAAAGATTATTTATTGATTTACATTCTTGGATATTATTATGGACCCAATAGAAAAACACTGGTATAAAAGCAAATTAACACACCAAATCAGAACAAAATTGGACTATATTCCCTTATTTATACCCTATCATCTGAGTGTTCAGCATGAAGGCTGAACTTACAAAAATTAGGATTCAGAGAAATCAGGATACAGTAATAAGGGAATACAAAATATGCCCATGCTTTCATTCACAGCTAACAGGTTCAAACAAATATCAGTAAGTGAACAATAAAAACATAAATGCAATGAAACACACCAAACCACATCTTGGTTTTCGGGGTTGGGGAATTTATTTACTGAGGTTGTGAGGTATGAGAAACATCACACACCACTACATTAAATAAATAGAGGGGTCTAAACAACAAAAGTGTGGACACTTACAAGATTCTCAAATTCAATCAATGCACTAATAAAAACTAATGATAACTGATTGGGCCATATTGGGGACGGGCCCCCCCGTTGGGTACCTCGACCCCTCCCCTGCTCTGAATCAAATCAACATGTATCTATATTATAAATAGTACACTGTTAAAAAATAATAATAAAAAAAACAAAGCGAGTAACAATAATGGTGTGCGAAAAAAGATCACGAGAAATAAAAAAGATAAAAAAAGCCATGCACATGTTATTGATAGAATTTAATTCTAAAAATTTTGACGGGTGTCTTCGTTTTCCATGTAATCATAGGAATGATAAGGGCTTGGTGGGCGATTCTGTGGTGGGAGATGGTAGCATTGAGAGTGCCAGAAGAGATTAAGATGCTGTAACACTGGAAGCGGCAATGATTAATGTTTCAAGAGTAACTTCATCCAACATGATCACATTTCAAGAAGTTTTGCTTTTAATTTGAATAATACAAGGTGTAACTGACCTAGGTGCCACTTGTCCAAAAGCCAAGATAAAATAAAAAATTAATTTTACATAATGGCACCTGAACTAAATTCTGAAAAATACGTAAATGTCACATCTGCGAAAACAACCTTGAGGATTACAATAATTAAGAAGAGGATGGATTTAGAAGCACTTTAACTTCAAAGGATACCACAAGAAACAAGAAGCCACAAAAATTAGGATGTGCTGGTAGGCAAAATGAAATTGAGGAAATCAAGGAACTCGTCAATTATCTGTGTATAATAATAAAAAATAAAATCAAAAAACTCATTTCCCATAAGCTAAGAATTTAGTAGTACAGAGGCATCCATATACAAACAGCGAACAGGAAAAATGAATATTATGGTATGCTCCCATGAAGGATGGTTATGCTCTGAAACAAGGGCGCAATTTAAACTGTATGTACAAAAGCATAAGTGCCCCTGCCACAAAACATGCAACTACGCAAACAAAACTAATAGTGAGACGTCTTGGTAGACTGAAAATTAAGCAATAACAGAATTCTACTTGTAGTAAGCCAAGGCAAACCGAAAACAAAATTAACATGCAATTACCCGTGTTCTACTTCTACCCATAAGAAGCTGCTCCTAGGAAGCTTTTGAGCTTCTTCAAGCTCTGGGAACCAAGGAGTGCAGGACAAATGGACATAAGCTCAGGAAATCATTACTTGGCAAATCAGAGGCTGCAAAACAAGCCTGAAAAAAAATGTTGGTATCCTCTAAATCCATCCTCCATAAGATCAGAGAGGGAAAAGCATCAACATTTGTGAGCTTCAGTTCCCAGGGACTGCGAAAGCATGATAATTGAAGGAAAAGCGAGCAAGGCGAAGCCCACACCTGACGTGCAGACAGAAAGCAAAATAACTAGCGTTGACTGGCCAGATGTTAAGTGTCACAATGGACTATCCCTGGAAGCTGCAGCTCCGAGCTCTGTGTCACACCAACAGTTCACAAAATGATCAGGAAATACAGATCACATGAGATTTCTTTATTCTTTACGCAAGCTAGGGTGAACACAATAAGGAGAGTTCTTTCACGAGTTTTTAATTCATTGACTTCAGCTGGCAGCAGTAATAGTTGCTAGTTAATACTAATAAAGCTAAGAGATTACCAATCATCTTAGATAGCTAAGAGGTCTTCCTGATCATCTTATCAACATACATACAAAACTAGCCCATCCCAGGATTGAAGAGAAGATTCAAGAGATAGAGAGAGTATGCTCATTTAGAAATTTTGGTCGCCGGGGTGGGGCACAAGGGAAGTATTGATATCCTCTAGCCAGCTGCAGCCCCACACTTACATCGGCAGCCAGGTGAGCTGGCGGCAGTGCGGCCTGCAAGTGTCCGTTCTTCAGCAGCGGGTCTGCGAGCCCGGTATGCAGGAGCGGGGAGGGGGGCAGGCCCAACGGGGGGTGGCCGGCTACCGGCGCCAAGCCAGGGAACAAGGGCATAGTACTTACGTCGGCATGGGCAGGTACGGCATAGTTACCCTGGATGGTATAAGCCTGTCCACCCGCTAGGATCACTGGGCCAGCCACTTGGGGTTTGGGGCGATAAGGGATGGTGGCACCTTTGGGAGGGGACTGAAAGCATAAGAAAGTAATATTTAGTAAACGACAATAAATAACATAGTATTATGACCAGTAAGAAAACAGAAATTAAGAGAGAATTAAGGAGGGGGGAAAGAAAGAGAGAAATGAGGAGAAAATAGAACTACACAAACATGAGAGAAATTGGAAATGGTTATTAAAACTCTTCAACAAATGAAGGAAAGAAGAGAAACGGAAGGATATTCATTGCTTAACCTTACCTCAAGCATAACACAACAAATGTGATAGATGCATTGTGTTATTGCTTCACTAGTTCCAGAGATAGTAACAGCTCGCTCTGTCGAGTTTGGTAACATTTCAGAGGCTACTTGGATGGAGGCCCCTGTCACCTCACGGATCTCCTTAATCTTTGATCCTCCTTTCCCAATGAGAGAACCACATTGAGATGCAGGTACAATGAGACGCAAAGTAATGGGAGGACGAGGGATTCCTGAACTGTTTGGGGCACTCTGCATCTCTTGAAACTATAATTCATCATATAAGAGTCATTGTAAGAGAATAATGAAGTACGACTACCATATCCACACAAACCAACAACAACACGTACCTCTTCAAATTTTTTGCAAATGAGAGTGAAAGCTTTGAAGATAGCATTTGTTGGTCCTGTAACAGTGACAATGCGTTCTGGACAGGAGCCATCTGAGATGTTTATTTTAGCACCAGACTGAAAAGGAGGAACACTCAACATTATAATTCCAACCAATGTAAACGACTAAGTCACGAAAATCAGAGTGACTATTATAATGTATTAATCCTGACATAAATACCAATATACATGAAATACTAATCAAATTATCCAAAAGTTAAAATAACTTACCTCTTCTCTGAACCTCTTCACAATTTCTCCTTTCTTTCCAATAATACTACCTACTTCCTGCAAAAGAAAAAAAAGAAGTTTGTACTGCTTTTTTGACAATAAATTTCTTTCTTTAATTAATTGAAACCAGGAAAATCATCATATACTCAATAAACAGAAGAGAAAGATGATAAAAGGCATTACAAAAATCTTCAAACACCAGTTAAACAAAACATTTATATCGTAACAACTACATTTGTAATTGTCGATTGTAATGCAAGGTGTACCTGGGATCACTACCGTCTCTCAGTATACGCTTCCATTTGGGGGTAAATGATAAAACCATCCGGTGCATTGCTCACTACAGAGAAGCAAACATCTGCTTGTGTGTGTGTGTGTGTGTCATTTAGGCTGTGTTCACAAGTTTGAATGTGGAACGTTTTTAAACTAGAAAGTTGAGATATCTTTTTATAAGAATAATTTGATTTAAATCACAGAGACATTTAACTGAAACTGCCAAAAGCACCTGAGGTTGGCAACTCAGATCAAGTTGCAAGACAAGCAAGGTTGAAGGTTGATTTGACAAATTACACTGTAAAATAAAAACAAGATTTTCTAACCAAAGACTGGGATAAATAAGCAAAGTATAATTTGCAACTCTGCAATTATTTATTTCTGTTTTTCCATTGAGAGTTTTGGTAATCCAAAGAGAGCAAATATGTGATTATGTATTATCCAAAACATCACGGGATCTAAGATGAAACTATACCTTGAGTTAATAGGTTAACTTTGAAAAATGAATTTCTCTCTAAGTATTACATGAAGAATAAGTTGCTTGACATGACAGTGACCAATTCCGTAACAAATATACATACTTTCTCACAATACATTTCTCAAGAAGTGATCCACAGGACAAGAATCTCCCTACATAAGGCTGATAAGGCAAAAGGATATCAAATTTGGAAATTAATTGAATTCAGTGCAAAGTGGCGAAGAATGAGTCGTGAAAAAGGAGGAGGAATTTTTCCGACAACGAGGAGCGGAGGCTTATTTACGTCGTAAGTCGCGCACATCTATCGAGCGAGAGCTGAGATTCCATCATCCCATTGTCCCCCGGCGTCCCAGGCGCTGGCGCGGTGCCCCAGGTAGTCTATTCTACTGGATTGACCTGACCCCAAACAACGGGAGAAACTCTTCGACTATGCAAGTATATTTAGATCTTGGCTCGAAGCAAGCACTGTTGTTTTTAAATTGTAGCAAGAAGAGCGCCGACGAGGAATCCGAGTCTTCAAACGGCAAGTTGGGTTCAGTTACACACTCAATGAGAAAAGACGTTGAATCGGAGCACTATATTAACACGGGGTGGCGCGGGGGGTGGGCGCTTAAGTGCGCAGGTTAGAGAGCGGGGAACACTATCCAGCACTTTTCATTCTAATTCATCCTTCATTACATTCTGTAATTAGCCATCCTTCTAGAACCACACCGAATGTACGTGTTACGCCCAAAAACATGTCTCTAATACGCAAATATCCGAAATTAAAACAAGACACTAGATACACCAAAGCGAATTACGCTAATGTGGTGGGTGAGATATAGAATACCATCGAATTCAAAAATTGTGCCTTCTCTATACAGAGGGCGAGAGAGCGAGAAAATGCACAACATTTTGATGCTTCGTACTAATTTGGTGTAAAGGGAAAAAAAGTCTTTCTTCAGCTTCGACTTATTAGCGACAGGGAACATAAATATCGAAAGCAGCCCTGACTGTACCTTATTAGTGAAACAGCGCAAAGTGTTCCGTTTCTATCCAACGATTTAAAAAAAATAATTAAGAAAGCAACTCACGATACGACACCCTGTCAGCTCCTCAAACTGCTGGATTGGCGGCGCGCGTGCGCGAGTGAAGCGGCGACGCGACGCGACGAGCGTTTTATGGCGGAGAGCCAGCCTTCACGGCGCATTGCCAGAGTACGACGCATAGTTAATAAATTACTCGAGCAGAAACTGCGACCGCTCTTTGGGACAGAAAGTACAGCCTCCACAGACGAGACAGCAAGCTGTGACGCTGCTGTGATCTCCATAAACGCCAGATGGCTCGCTTAAGTGATGTAGAAACGATGCGGAAAATTCCGATTCAAGTTGCATGGTAAGATTTTCCCTAAATGTATTGAATCGACCCGAAGATAACATTTATCAAACTTAGAACTATTATTAAACACTTTGAGTAGAATGTCCCGACTGATGGTCAAAAACGAAGACCACAGATCTCAATTTTTGGAGAACTGGAGTGGGGGGGGGGGGGGGGGGGGGATGGACACTGCCACCATATGAATGGTAACGAATCGGGGCAGAAGTTTTTGTGTGTTACGCCTATTAACATCAAATGAATTTTTATTTTTATTCTACAGTCAGGAATGGGTTGAAATATTTAGGGACTGGCTAGCACGGAGATATTTCAAACGAAGGGGAAAAACCCTTGGGGCGAGTAGCTTAGTAAAACCGACACACTCCTCAGCAGTTCACAACACATGAAAAACTTACAGCTCAATAGGGATGTGGCAACTTACGAGTGATTTCTGAGGATGGATGATCTGTTTCTCGAGAGAACCTTATAGAGTCGGCACACACGAGATTAACCCTCCCGCACAAATGAATTTTATGAGTGTGATTGAAGCTAATTTTAACTACTCGAGACACTAAGGGTCGCCTAGCGCGAAGGGGGTGACTGGTACTGACATCTCCAGTAACGGGAGTACCTAGCAAACCTATACTCTTCTAACTCTTTTCATTGTATGTGAATGACATGTCATCATCCACATCAGATTGCAAAATGGTTCTTTTTGCTGATGACACTAATTTACTATGTAAACACGCCAACGTTCAAAAAGTTTTGTCTAACCTTTCCACTTGGTTCCATTCAAATCGTGTCATTGTAAACACTGACAAAACAGTGTCTATGTCATTTCACAATAGTATCACAAAATCTTTACCCCTGGTTTCTCTTTATTTAAACGGAACACAATTGAAAACTGTTACGAATACAAAATTCCTAGGTCTCCATATTCAAGACAACCTCAAATGGAATTGTCACGTTGACAATCTTAATTCCCAATTAAGCAAATTGTGTTACGCATTCCGAAACTTAGTTAACGCAGTTAGTCCACGTATTT
>NNCF01127194.1:99619-112336 GCA_002313205.1 Laupala kohalensis
CCCCGAAACTCTTGTAAACCTTTATTCAAGGAATTTAAATATCTAAAACTTCCCTGCATTTATATTTATGAAACGGTCGTGCTTGTTAAGACCGAATTACTGAAGTGTCACCATTGCATCACACGAAACAGTCTCGTTCACGAACACAATACTCGCAATAGCTATAATATTCATCGGCCTAGAGTGTCAACCACTCTTTGCCAAAAAGAACCGCATCATTCGGGAATCGTTCTATATAATTCCCTGCCCAAGAATATAAAAGACATTATGAAATTGAATCTGTTCAAATCAGCGGTTAAAAACTACCTCCTGCACCAGTGCTTCTACAATGTAAAAGAATTTATTGATTTTAATAAAAGTTAAATTCGTCTTGTACTTTATCACGCCATTGCTGTAGTACTTTTTAAACAACTTATAACAATTTCAAAAACTATTTTCTTGCATGATTGTGTTGTCTTATGGCTCATATTAATTTAGTTTTATGTGTACTCAACTTTGGCACGGTTGTGTACATAAATTCTGTAGCCCCATCCTGGCCCGGGTTTTTCTCCGTTTTTCCTTCGGGTAGAGGCGGACTTCTTATACAGGTTCTCTAGGCTTTATCTAGGGGCGCGTTTATTGTAACAATAAATCGTGAATTTAGTGTTATTTCAATTCTTATGATTTTTAAACACTATACTCAGAATAATCTGTAGTTCGATAATAATTTGTACATAAATATTTTGTGTGTGTTAAATTTCAAACATATTGACAATCTATTCGTTTTATAACTCGCAGCTAACTTTTTATCTTATCCAGGAGTTTGATGAAATTTTTGAATCCGCCTCTGCCTTAGGGCCCTTGATCGGAATTGACGGGATGGTCCCTTGCTTGCTTCCGGAGAGTAAATTAGTTTATTGTCCTCCACGTGGTCATAAGCAGTATGTACTGCTTTTTTTACAATAAATTTATTATTATAGAAAGATCATAACGCAAAATTTCGCCTCGCAGTGTACGAGCATTGAATGAAATCCGAAGTGACACTCACAATACTGTCCATCAAAAAGAACTTTTTGTAAAATATTAGTATCTTTTAGTAATATATTCCGTGTTTTGAAATGCTTTTTAGGTTTTGTTTTACTCGTATGTCCTTTCACATATAAACTGAGAAAAATGTCTAGGAGTTTACACGAGTTTCACGAGTAAAAGAATATTTGAAACCCTACCATGTGTGCCCCGTCTAATTCACTTTAGTCTATAAATTAAATTTTCCAGGAGTAGTCACGTTGGTATAATTTTGACCAGTGAATAATATTCAAAAGTCGTATGTTCGTTCTACCATTACGTTTCTTCCCTTCCAGCTGACGGTGAATTGTCTTATTTGTGAAATACCGCATAAAACATCAAAGAGCAACCGAACAGTTCTTCCTGGAAGTATTCCTGGCCATGAGGCATTAGCTCCTGAAGGAAGAACGGGAGAGGACTCTGCCGAACAGGCTTACGATGACGGAAGATTCTTCTATTTAATACTAAACGTGTTTACACGAACTCGAAGGTTCATAAGAAGAGAAGACAGAAGTTGAGTTACATACACACTCTCCTAGTTTCATTTTCATCCAACACGAAGGATGTTAGGTCTCGTCTTTTCCCGTTCATACTTTTCTAAGAACAATAAACGTATTGAAATATTTCAATACACATAGTTTTTGCAACAATTTTCTACTGGAGAAAGAATTCCCTAGTTAATCTGCTTCATTATCGTGGAACAGAAATAAGAAATGAGTGACGGGTGAAAACGTGAAGAGCGCGAGACGAGTCCATTGGCAGCAGACATGTTTATAAACTTCTAGGAACTAACGAACCAGTCGCAGAGGAAGTCAATACAAAGCATTTCCAAGGACGGAGACAAGCGTTTGCCAGGGCGCAGCGCCCCATTGGCTAGTACAGGTATGGTCATTCAAAATGACTGAAGACGTCTGTAGAGAACGCGCGTACCTCCGGGAGGTAAGGTAAGGTCTCTTTGAAAGTGTTGGGGGAAAGAAAGAAAGAAAAAGAAAACTCGAGACGTACGACAAGTATTTTCTATTCCGAACAGCGCGGTATCAAGTTTTCTTAAGCTTCTACCGACATGCTTCGACATTGGGATACAGAATGATACACGACACTCAATGAACACCGTTTTCAGAGAAACGGGAATTACATCGCTACTCGAAAGGCGCTGCCACTCAGTGGGAGAACCACCTCGACAACCCATGGTTCAGTAATAACAGTACCAATATATTCTTTTAATGAAAACATTGACGGTATCGTCAAATTACCAACAAAAACAGGTCGTAGACCATACGGGGCAAGTAGTATGTGCTGCCACTGGTTTTGATAATTGAAATTCGCGTTGAACAAAATTATGCGAGGTTACATTAAAATCAACCCATAATGGTATAAAAATCACTTAGCGATGTTGAAGAGATGGCAGCGTGTTTAAAGGAAACGTACATATTGTGGAGGTTATCAGTTCGTCGCCCTCAACAAGAAGCGAAAACCAACAAGTCACATTCAGACATATGACATGAATTACTGAAACAGACAAAGTCAAAATTCATACATCAGAGCTCAAAGATTTCACAAGAGAATGACAAAACAAACGTATCAAACATATTAACCAAGTGTAATGGTCGAAATTGCGGATAGAGGCGAAGGGGTCACGTTCACTTTCTTAAATATACCTTTCTTTTATCTCGACTGGGATACTTTTTCTTACTTTTGCGATGGACTGAGTACGTTTGTTATCTGAAAAATTATGTCATGTAATGCACAATAATTCGCGGTTTGCTTTATTTTGACAGTCGATGAACTCTCCTTCACTTCTGAAACAATCAGACCGTCATAGGCACAAGAAGCATATACAGGACGAGGATTTTCCGAAAGGATCCTAATCACCATGACGTGCAGAACGTAGCTAAAACATTTTCAAAATTCAACTTATTTGCTTAAATTCTCTTCTCTTCTGTCCCGTTTGCTCTGTCGTGGAAAATGCATTTGATACGATGAGTGTGTGTGTGTGAGAGAGAGAGACAGAGAGACAGAGNGTTCACTCGAGTAAACCTCAACTGTTTAGAGAAACAAACGGAAACTTGGCAGCGTAAGAAGACATTGAAGCTTTTCTGATAATATGAATCATAATAGCTAATCCAAATAATAGGAATGAAGAACAGTAAATTTTAGACACAAAATTGTTAGTGAATTTAGCTTTGTAAATAAAAAAGTATTAGTAAAATAAAACGTATTTTACATGTTCTTTGAACTTGTAGCTCCCTTGCCTAAAATGAAACTCAGCTGAGCAACTATTCCTTCGTAACTGTATAAGCGCTTCCGTTTCTGTCGCATAAATAAAGTTAATTCATCGTGAGATTCGTGACAAATGTATTTCTCTCATTTTGCACCACCGCTATGAATTCGAATGAAAGTAACGTAGTGATAATACATATAACACCTCTAACCAACGTATTCTAGTAGAGTTGTTCCGACTTTCGGGGTTATCTATAGACGGACTTGTTAGACCCTCAGCAAGGAACATCAAAGCACTGGTCCAACAATATCTCACAGAAACTTGCGTAAAACTGCCTTTCAAAATAAAGAGGGGTTAGTCTTATCTGATAGGTTTCAGCGTGTCTTCTCAATGGCCACCAAAATGTGACTATTTCCTTTTGTACTTGCTGTCGTCTGGGACAAACGCTGCGTTTCCCGAACATTATTCAGAACCGTGTACATAAGAATCTTTCTTTCATAACAGTTATTTTAAATAACTCTACTGGACAAAAGCTACAAAAACTAGTTACAAACCAATCGCTTACTTCAAGAAAATACAGCTATGAGTCCATAAAACCACAGCTTTTTGTACCCCCGTATCTCCTAGGGAGAGCTTGGAGAATTAATTGCGTAGAGTGACTTCCAGCCATCACGCCAATGGGAGGGAGGTCTTTTCTTACCTAACAAAAAGACTTCAGGAGGATCGGTTCCCCTCCCCAACGCATTCTCTAGCATTTAAGCCTATTTACGAAGTCCGAGTCTGCAACGAAGCCGTACGGTCGAGGAAGGGCGTTGTCAAACTCTCCCTCGATGCGAAGCCCTGTGGAGATTTTATTTTGGGAATCCTTCTACGAGTTCCTGGAAGACTGGGCCGAAGACGTTCATTCCACATGCACATCATTATGACCACCGTGAACATGACCGTAAAAGCTCAAACAAACAAGTTTTGTTTGGGTATAATTTATAGGTTAACTCCCGTTTACATTACACTATTAGGTGAAATACTTATTAAATTTTGTTCTCAGATTGTACGAAACAAATTGAGATAATCGTGGGCAGGTACAGATGCCGATCTATTTTTCCTGTGCAATGGTCAGCATTTCGAAAAATAAACACATCTTCGGCGGACCAAGTAAGAAGTCTTAAAAATTGCCCCTGAAAATGAATTTGAATATCAGAAAGCTGTTTCTTTTAAAAAATTAGGAAAAATATATTAAATAGTCGTGCACGTGTACGGCGGCACAGGAAACAGCAGACCATATACTATGGGTTGTAGGCGCATGAGAGGTCACAATACGTACGGTCATACAGGGAGATGGATATACTGAATTTGAGCGACGAAAGGACTTACAGACTTTTCCGAACGCCACACGTCGAAGGCAGAGGGACGGGCGACTGTGCGACTGAAACACGGCAAAGAAGAATGCGAAGTACGCTTAAATGGGCTTCATTTCATTCCATCCATCGCGTTGGCTGTGAAGGAATGAAGGCACGGGCCAGGTTGCGATGCTGCGAGTCAACACCTCCCGGGGTTAAAAAAGACTTCATAATGTCCAACATTGCAGTGACGGAATTGGAATGGTGAAAAGTGATCGAGTAAATCAAGAATCTAAATTGTTTCCGGAACACGAATCTTTCAGAGACGCCATTTTGTGTGTTCTAACATAGAAGAAGAAAACGCCAAAAGCTGTATAACACAAATTATTTATAAAATATCTCACTCCAATAACATTTTCCATCAAAATTTTTGAATTAACACGATTAGTTATTTAGAATATAAAACAATACACAAGTGTCAGAGAAGCTACTTACAAACTTACAAACATATTCTAAAGCACATGAGAATTCTTTAATAATTTTTGCACCAAGTTTTAGGCGCAGTTGAGGTTTGTAGGTACACAACTCCAACAAATGCAATTAACCTTAATTCCATTTAATTTTGAATAGAAAGTTTAAGAACTAATGAGTCGTAAACACATTTCTATGCTTCTACTGAATAGTAGAAGGTTAAACCATAGTTTCTCATATATCACCTTTTTGTAATGCGGCAAAGGTTATTAGACCAAAATATTTTTCTTTACTGCGTTTATTTTTCTTAAACAATACTGTCAAATATGTTTCTTATGAACATCTTTCTGATCCCAATTTTAATTAAAAACTATTACATTTAAATGAGAATATTGACTAAAATAGTTAGAAACGTTAACAGTCTAGGGAAGGAAATGGATAATTTCATACCACACAGAGGTATCATTTGCATACATCTTAAAATCAACCCAGACAAGGACGGTCCAGGGTCATTAATAATTTATGAGGAACTTCGGAGCCAGTGTTTCAAAGAACCAGTCAAGCAGAATAATACGCAGGTCAGTCGAGGATTAGAGAAGAGTAAATAAAATTTTGTCACACAACTTGCGCTTTTAGTGTTACTTCAAGGAATCCGTAGCTCTACCTTGCATTAGTAGGAGTGAGTGGGAGATGGAAAGAACTACGCGTCCTCAAAGGTTGAGAAATACGGCAGCGACGCTAATAACGACTGACGGAGGAGGTAATACGAAAGAAAGCAAGCAAGCAAGCAAGCAATCAATCAAGCAAGCACTCACCTTGCCCTGCATGATGAGCCGAATGGTCAAGGTAACGGTGGGGTCATCGTTGGGCAGGGGTTTAATATCCATTGAGTCCATGCTGAATACTGTAGTGTGTCGGGCGGCAGTCAGACGCAGGTAGCGGTTGGGGCCGGTGGTATAGGGGGTTGGTGATGCTCACAATCAGCTCACTTCACTCTGCACACACAACACGAGAATAGCACACATTAGGCCTGCTACAAAAGAGGGGTTCAACACTGATCCTGGAAGCAGATACAACATTAGGTAATGCTATCATTTACCGCTACCAACTAACTCTGAAATATTTCATACACGAGTTGAACGAAAGACGAGTCAATTTAGTTCGGGAACAACACATTCTCCTGTAGAGATTAATAGCAGACGCCAGAGTAAGAAACATGCTATGCTTTGCAGGGTAAGTTATTATTACAAGAATAAAATAAATAAACAATGCAAAAGTTGTTACGCGCACGCACTCTTAGGAATGGGATAACTACATCAGGTTACATCGGAGCATCGTGAAACACGGATCCGTGAATGCGAGCGACGTTAGCGTCCTTCCTTACCTGTCCGGAGGGAACGGGTGTCTGAGGAGGACAGAGCCTCTCTACAACCTGGCTAACAGGATTTCTAATCCGCGCTCGAGGGGAGGAGTCACTCGTAAGGCGTCCTCTGCACATCCACGTCATTTACCAAACGAACATTTCCATTGCACGAGAGGAAGTCTGATCCATTGCAATCACATTTTAACCGAGACATCAATTAACGGAATTCCATAAGGAAAGAATCTCTCAGTTCGAACAGAAAAGTGAAGGAATGCCGAAGCACAATTACGTGGCATTAGCAAGAACAATATTAAATAGCCATACTTTCTAATTGTGTATCCTATATACAGTATCTTCCTGCTCCGACGGGGAAGGAGAGTTAGCAAATCCAAGGCACAGTATTCAAGCGAAACAGAGAGTTCGTAAACTCCTCTTAATGACTCTGGTCAAAATTCTTGTAAGTGGCAGCTTCATTCTATTTATGTTAAAATAAGTCACAATTTTCGAAACATCGGATATAATATTAACCTTAACATTTTATCATAAAATCTAAAGACATTAATTTCAATATTCAACAATTCATTTTTGCCTATTGAAGTACCTCTCTTGTAATATTCACATTTCACACATATATCCCTGTCACTCCAACTGTCAAAATGTTTAATTACATGCAATATATTGCTGCAAATGCACTAACAACTGCAAATAGCGCAAGTCCAAGACAAAATCTTGAAAGGTGAAGATAATTCCACAAATGAAACAAAACATGGGACAAATCTTCCGAAATTAGCACTCCCCTGTTCAAGAAGATAGAGTTTTTGTTTTTCAATTTCACCAATTCCAATGTGGTGTTGATACAATAAATCATGTTGACGAAACATTCCTTAATAAGATGTGACCGGGAAGGACTGGAAGTGCACTCCTCGGAAACCGTCCAACAAGGCTCATTATTTCCATGCTCAAGCAATGATGCCGTGTGGACGTAGAATATATACAAAATCTCTACAACACAATTTAAAAGAAATAAGGATAATAATGACATCTATCTGTGCGTGTTGTGTTATGTTATTTCACAGACGCGTTTACCTGACGTGGTGGAAAATCGAAAATAGGTCACGTTTGAAAGTAAAATAATATTAATGGGCGTTTTCCTTAGACAATACAATAAAGCGAAAATTGTATATCATTCATCTACTAACGTTTGGAGAAAAAAGCTACGCGAAATTCTCCATTTTAAGAAGAACACTTCTGGGAATTTCTGCCGCAGTTCACACTACAGCGTGAAAATAAGATTTTCTGCTAATATCAAAACCACGAGACCTTCCGCATCTGTAAGTTGACGTGATTCTCAGGTACCAAGTGCCAGAGACTACGAGTACGACTGCGGTAATGCGTCGCTAACACAATGAATGAAAATGCTACTCATAATCTTGCAAACTAGGAATATCCATTGAGATATTACAGGAGACCGAGAAGACTCCTTACCATAGAAAATTAAATTTTGCGTTATATAGTCCACACTCAAGGCAACACAAAACCACAATACAATGAAAAATATGCAAAACAACATTCGTCTCGAGTTCAAAAGATTATAAATTTTAGTTTTCTATTTCATAGCATAAGCGTTTCTGTCCGTCTGTACTGTCGTCCAGGGCACACATACCCCCCCCCACCGAATAAAAAGTGCCCCAGTGCCACGGCCGGTGAATACAGACTAACCCCGAATTCATGATACAAACATTTAAGGGTTGGCAGAGGACACTGTAACAATCAATTTATCGTATGGGAATAATGTGTGGGCGCAGAAGACTAAGGAAATAGATCAGAGGACAGAGAAATGGAGATATGGCTGCTGCACGTGTCGTAAGTGAAACACTTCTTTGGCATCTTTTGAATGTGAACAGCAATCGCTGCATTAGCGCTGCTTTGCATCTATCACTATCGACGGACGCTTGACGTTTTGAACAGTTATTGTAACCATTGCACTCGTAAACGACGCTGTCCATAAACTCTCTGTCTTTCCATTCGGCTCTTACTTCCTGTGTTTGCGTCTCAACGCGAGACTTGCGCCCATACAATAAATTGATTGTTGCAGTGTCCTGTACCAACCCTTAAATGTTTGTACCACGAATTTATGGATCACTCTATATAATCCAAGTACTTACTACATTTAAAAAAATCAAAAGTAGCAAAAAGCGAAAACAAAATTAAATCTCACCGCTTTACTGTTGAGCTAAATCCAAATGATACATAATAAATGGAACGCTGGTCGTTTTTATGAAGCACCACAGTTAACGGCGCCATTTCATAGATTGATCCCTCTCAAAAGCTCTGAGAGAACATTAGGATGTAGTTTGCACATCCAAGGTAAAAGAACCACGCAAGGAGAACGCACGCATCTTCAAAGAGATTAATCGAAGAACAAAGATTTGACAAAAAATAAATATATTTTTAAATACACAATCTGCCTGATGAGAAAGATGACTCGTTTATTCCATTTCGACATGTTGATTAATAATTACGAATCACAGTACCTTAGGGTCGTGGCTGGAAAAGGAAAGGTGCAAAGAGCAACAAGCTAACATTGAATTACGACATGCATCACAAGTATCCAGACAGACCGTTTGTGGAAGAGAAGCAGCGAATCCAATAAATATATAGACGATTTTAAGAGATTGTTACGAAATATTACGAAAGATCATCCACGATCTCAACACGCGTTGGGCCTAGAGCGCTCACAAATTCAAAACTCCGCGGCTAATGCATTTTTAACGGAAAATTTGAGCAACTGTTTTAGTTGTCGCTTTGCAAAGCACGCACTCACTGGCGATCAACAGGATTGTAGAACGGGTCGCAGAAGAAACGCAGTGAAAAGAGTAGGCGATACGAATTCAGACATCAAACCAAGAATTGTAAAAGGGTATGAGATACGGGCGTCTTCTATGACAGCTCCTTATGAAACGTCTTATCTGAGAATGGAAGTGTCCAGGGTTTCAGAGAAAAACTGCGCATTTAGAATTTTTTTTTTATTGTGGGGCTTTAGGGCTCGTCAACATCAAAGGTCATTAGAGCCCTTAAAACTTGTACAGGTAGGGAAAATGCAGTTACGCACTAGGGAGAGCCAACACGACTCTCCCGGCGTGTGGGACTCGCCGAATGACTCTGCCATACACACTAAAAACCCTCCTGAAGTACAACTCAAAACTGAAATCCCAACATATCTCGTTACTAAAAACATTAAGAAAAAGAAGAGGAAAGAGGAAAATGAACGATACCCTAGCCCTCATAGCGAAAAGAACAAGAGGTGACCACGGGAGGTCAGGAAAGAGAAAGGAAGGAGCATCGCACAAGTGGAAGCAATGCCAGACTCAGCTCGGGGCCCCGTGTTCGCCAAACACGTACTTACTAGATGTAAGCCCCCTGGGGGGCATTTAGAATCCACGTCAATAAATTTTCTTTCATTACAAAGGCTTCGTCCATTAATAATTGACTAGAGAAAGACGAACTGTCTATGAAAATTTTAGTGAAACCACAAAAATCAAATGAAGGGAATGGGAAGGAAGTTTGATACATCGGAGAAACCAGCTTCAAGTGAAATAGGGAAGCCTCCCTTTAATCGAGCTTGAGCACAGGAAACACGAGTTATTACGAGTTTATTTTTGTAGATTTAACATTTAATACAGATTTTTTGCACACAGAAGAAAACATCAAATGCACCGACATATCTCGATCAGTAACTATCAAAAGATGTCGTAGAAGCGAGATTTCGACGCCCCACATACGCAGCCTCCCATAAGACCACGCCTGGAACACGCATATTGACCGGTAGGGGCGTGGTGGCCGCCGCTACAACGCAACGCGACGGAACGGGTGGCTGCGGCAGCGGGCGAATCTACTACTGCTGCTGCTGCTGCCGCCGCCGCCGCGACCAATGCAACAAGCCGCATTGTCGTCGTCACAGGATAAGCGGCGTCATTATTCACGCTGTTTTGCGGCAAATCGAATTACCTCGGGCGTCCAGGGGCGGATTTCTACAGTCTGTTTGCACAGCAACGGAGGTGGGGGTCGGCGACACAGTATGGAACAGGAGATACCATGATTCATCGTACGTGTGTACATTTATAATCATTACTCACGAGCACGTATGACACAGGAAGTAATTCTAACATAAGCCAGCTTTTAAGCTTTGCAACTAATTTTTAAAACAACCTACAATTTTAAGAACTTACACTCATTAATAATAAATTTCTTATACTTTATTGAAAATCGTTATTCACGAGTAAAACGTTCAGGGGAAAATGGCCTCCTTCCTCCCACAAATAACGCCCCAGATTCTGTTATCTCCCGCATTAACGAATAATTATTCGCGAGAATTCTGAAAATAGGGTAATCTTTCACACTTAAAATAAGTTAACCCGTCTCAGTTTACAATTAGAAAAAAAATCTACATAGTCATTACTTAGCAATGGAAACAGCCATTACAAGAACAATTACCCCCCCCCCCTAAAAACGCAATTTGAGGATTTTTGCGTTCGATAAAACACGTGATTTCGCAGCAAAACATTGTCTTTACGAAGCAGCAAAATAAGGTCTCGCACTATTCGTATTCCTCCATTGCAATGATATATAATGAAAAGTTGGCATCGTGAAAAGAGAGCCAAATAATTCAAGTCCTTTTGTCTTGTTCCTTAAATGAATTGTTTAAAGGTTTATTATTTTCGTTCTTCAACTATACTCCATTAGGTAACCTAGTCAAGTATAGAGGAAGTACCTCTAACGGAACCCTATAAGCGTTTAAAGGATTCTTGTGGAGCACGTGGTAAGAATTACAGATACATCCGATCTAAACAAAATCCATTTGTGCTTCAACTACTCCCTTGCAAATTCCCTCTCAACCCGAACGAACTACTCCCAAGAGAGAATCAAACGACCTCTGTCCCTTCTTCAGAATGAGACGGATTCCACCACCGTTTTTTCCCTTTCTAATCCATTCGATCGTGGACCCAAATGTCTTCGTTGTCCAGATCTCTTCGTTATCCACTTTCTTTCTCTCACACGTGCTGGATGCTTCGCTCGTTTGTACGGTGCGTCGTTTCAGTCCCTGCCGACGACCAAGATGGCTGTGCATCGAGACAGCACTCCCCCCCCCACCCAAAAAAAACAAACAAAAACACCTGTTTTATATTTTATATAGAATACATTGTTTTTCTATATAAAATGCTCCGTACATTTATATTCGTCTCACTTGCGTACATATAGTCCATCTGGTTCAACTTAATTCAGACACTTACAGCAAAGAGCCATTCAAATAATTAGTAAATACAAGATCAATAATTTTACTGTAATAAAATAATACTTCAAGAAACTTTATTGTAGCAAACACCAGCTTTCGCTCCTTCTACGGGTCGTTTCATCGCTCGCTGCGACCGCATTCCCGTTTCCATTCAACAACAAGATAAGTCGCATATGAGTTTCTCAGTTATAAAATTTAACACCGTTTCCTAGAATCTGATTTTTTTGTGGGGCTTTAGGGCTCTTCAACGTCAAGGTCATTAGAACAAATTTCTAAATACAATGATGAGAGGAAAGTAAAAGAAAATGTTGCCCAATACAAAATATCAAAAATGAAAAAAAATTCCAATTTTCAAATTACGGAAAAGGATAAAAAGAAGAGGGAAGACAATAGAAGAATGCAAATTTTAAACCCTCCCGAGTACTTGTGGGAGGAGCCCCGATCTACTCATAAAATTCAATAGTTTGTTAACATTAACCGTTTCATTTCCGAGAATTCTTGGTAAATCTGCAGCCAGACCAATTTGTCTCCGTATACTTGAGTATCTTCTGCAATCAGTTAGTAGGTGACGCACTGTCAGAGAACAGCTACACTCCTCACAAACGGGTTCATCATCAAGTAGTAAGAGATACCTATGAGTGAGAGGACAATGTCCNAGGCGGGTCACCAAGACCTCGTCGCGCCTGACTGACCTACAGTAACTGTTCCATCACTTAGAGTATTTGATAATTCTGAGCTTATTCTCTTCGACAGCCGACCACTCATTGTTCCATTCACTCAGAATCCTTGTCTTGGTGGAATTTACGAGATCCCTTTTTGGAATCGTGAAGAAATCTACGCGATTCTTGAGGCATGTCGCCTTCGCGGAAACGTCTGCTTCCTTTGATTCCCGCGTGTCCTGGAATCCAGCAAAACATTATGTTCAATCCGTCACTTTTGAGCGAGTAAAGCACATCCTGGATGTTCTGGATCAGCTTATCAGCTGGAT
>NNCF01127194.1:115266-125760 GCA_002313205.1 Laupala kohalensis
GAAAAGAACAAGAGGTGACCAAGGAAGGTCAGAAAAGAGAAAGGAAGGAGCTTAGCACAAGTAAGTGGGAGCAATGCCAGACTCAGCTCGCGACCCCGTGTTCACCAAACACGTACTTACTAGATGTAAGTCCCCTGGGGGAAGAGGAAAATGAAAGATACCCTAGCCCTAATAATTTTTTTTAGGACGGAACATAAAAAAAAATCAAGTTTCTTCCTGGAAGAGTTAAATAATTTATATTATGGATAATATCTCATTTTTAGAATTCACAAGAATTGTTGACTGACACGAACTTTCATCTTTCGTCAAATTAAACAAATGGTTTTCAAGATGTGTCAGTTCTAGAAGAAATATTCCAAATATCCAATTCCCACCGAGCAGTAACCCTTACTACACCCGCGTATTGCGGGATGCAGTATCGTCCATCAATGACTTGACGCTCTTGTTAAAGATTGGGAATAACTAGTTTTATGTTGTTTTTTTCCCCCACTGAAGAATTTGTAAAAGTGAAATGTTGCGTTTATTCATGCTTATCGACATGGGACGATGGGAGGTGGGGTTATTGTTGTTAGGTGGAAGGTTCGCTTTTCTACCTGAACTAGGACACTGAAGTGAGAACCGAGCATTTCAGACGTCACTGTGCCTACCAGAGGTGTTAAAGGAGGAGGCAGCAGGTCGAAAAGGACACAAGCAGACTATTGGCGTCGTCCGTCTATCGCCCGCTCGTGATACGCTTTGAAAACGCCGATATTAATGAAACATGAAAGCTCTGCAGGGCGGGACAAGTAATTGCGTTACTCGTCACTCTGGAAAGTGGAGATAGTGTCCTCTGAGCGTAAGGAAGACGCGACAGTGCCATCGCTAGTAAGTGACTGCGTAGGAACAGGAGGAGAATTTTGAAAGCAGCCGACGAACCATCTATCTAGTTAAAGCACATTTGCGGTAGAATGCCCCGCCGCCGGACGAACGCACAAAATGCAATTTGGCATCCCTTACCGCGGGGCGGGCGGGCGGGCGATGTCCCTAGGCGGGCAGGGGCAGGTACAGGCTATTTCGAGTCGCTTCTCTCACGAGATGCTCTGTTGCTATCGCGATGTCGGCTGCTACAGAAACCACCGACACCGAACAACACGCAATTCCACAATTTCTTATCGTAATGGCGTCGAGTGCGTGTATTTCAATGGTCCGCTTAACGCAAAACAATTTTTCCAATTTTGTTAAATAATAATGGTTAAACATTCAATTTCCACGTCCCGCCTATTGACAGACAAACACAGCTTTCACACAAATGAAAGTTCTTTCAATTTAGTGCTTGGCAATTATTAGAAAATTATGATTCCCTGTATGTTATATTTATTCATTTCGCTGTACAGAGAATTTTCACACTGACCTCAAAATTAGAGACGTAGCTAACGATTTTTATTCTTATCTTAGGACTGTTCTGAAAAGTTACATCTGCCTCTGCCTTAGGACTCTTGAACGGATTTTATGGGATTGACCCTTGCTTGCTTCCGGATAGTAAATTAGTTTCTTGTAATACAGTTTGTGGCAGCTTTTTGACAGTAAATTTATTTATTGAATTCTAAAACGTTAATCAAGATCTGGGCGGAGTTTCAGAGCTTAAGTAGTACACAGCATAAGGAGTCAATTCCAGTTCAACTTTTGACAAGATAAAAGAAAACTCGTAAAAATCAGCTAGTTATTTCTCGAAGCAGAGACGTCTGGAGAAGAGAAAGAGTGAACTTGACATCAAATACATATCCTGATATGCACACTAGTCTGAACTAGAACTTTAGAATTATGGAAGGCTCACAGCACTACCGATTCAGATATACGCGTAACATTCGTCAGGTATTCATCTGTGTTTTTGTACTCTCATTAAACATGTTGGATTTGCCATGTGTCCCAACTAAATCTACGTATAATTAATATTGTAGTGAGAGGTAAATTCACTTTGAAGCAAAGCAGAAGGAAAGTGGAGGATCTTTGAGTAGGCAAATGAGATATTTAACAAATGTAAGCGCTTGTGACAAGCGGACGACTATAGTTATGTTTTAAACCATCAAAAAACAACTTTTTATTTTTTTTAGCATTTTATGATTCATTAGCTAGCTTAGTGACTAGTTATGGTATCAGAAGTAATTGTTTTTATTTCTTGATTATTATTGGCGTATTGCAATTAAAATACATCGAGCAATTATTTGTAAACATTTCTCCATTGTAAATAGTGAATTTAGATGTACAATAATAATAATAATAATAATAATACAGAAACAAGCGAGAGGGCAGTCAGTACACGCGACAGGGAAGAAAATTGGAAGAGAAAGCAGAAACAGGCAATCTGAATACTTTTCGAAAACAACTATAGAAGACTTCATATGATAAATTACTAATTGTGCTACTACGATCGAGTAATCACGAAACCTATTTCAGAAAAGTTAAAAATGTATTCAAAACGAAACCCTTACTTCCTTATTCCAATGACGTCAAAATCAATCCACACAGCGTCCGGATTGCGTAACAACACACAACCAAAGAGGAAAAAGTAGAAAGTGAAAATTGGAGTAGAAGTGACATAAGAAAACAAGATTTCTCCCATAGGTGCCGAATGACGTCACAGATGTGCGCACAAATGCGTCACAGCCGCGCAAGTAATCAATGGACGAGAGACCGCCTCTCGTCGCTATGGCAACGAATCATACCTGATGTGCCTTAAGTTGCAGCTAAGCGGTAAAGCGGAAAGGCAGAAGCGACGACTACGCACATGTGACAACTGAACAGTAATGAAGTAGCGTCGACGCGGGAGGGAGGCAGCAGTGACATGGGCCACGGCATAATCCAGGTCCAAAAAAACGGGGCATTCGCTTTAAGAGTGTCCAAGGAACAAAACCTGTCGATGGTCACTTCCGTAAGTTTTCCGATCACACTCGGGAATACAGCGTTCTAAATGCAATATTTTGTTAATTATTGAAAACTGAGTAAGTCATCACTCCTCCATTTGGGCACGACGGAGGGAGGAGAGTGGAGGCGACGGTGACTAATCCGATACAGCGAGGAGCAGAGCGGAGGAGCCACGACGCGCACCACTGCGCAATGGCAACGTAAGGGCGGGCGGGCGGCAAGCGGCCTAGCTGCCTGCGTCGCGCCGATAAAGACTCGACGCCGCTGTTGCGTGAAACGCGCTAACAGCACAAGCCCCAGCAGCGGTAGAGGCAGTAGCTTCCCTCCTTCACATTCAATCGTTCGCTCTTCCGATCAGCTGCCGCGAGGAGAGGAGGAGGAGGAGGAAGAAACCGACCGCCTCCCTCGTTCACACTACACGAGATCGCCACTCCCCCCCCCCCCACACACGTACACGTACATCTGCAGCAGCAACCTGCGACACACGCTCCGCAGCACACAGCCGTCCACCCAGAAGATACTTTGAGGAGGATAATACTGCGCAAAGAGATCTCACGCCTCGTCAACGTAATGAAACGAAAACGCGATGAGGCGAAGGAAAAAAACAAAACAGGACGAAATTCTCGTGAATAGCCGTGACACACAACGTGGCCACCACATATCGTTTTCCTCCTGCTGCCCGACACGGGACATTCATAGCGTAAATCTCATCAAGAACATTTTCACTGGCCGTATTGAACTAAAATATTTGCGCGTCATTCGCGTACATAAAAAAACGATACCAGTAATAATTGTGTTTTTTTTTTGAAATCCTATCGTCCACGATTATATTTTCAAGCCTATAACTTAAAAATCTCTGGTGGCTCAGGTGGTAGCGTTCTTCCTCTTCACCCAGTCATCCCGAGTTCAATTCCCGGTGGGGCCAGAAAAATTTGTTAGCTTTTTCACATGAATGTCCTTGAGTTCATATAGCTGTGACTACTGAAAAGCAAAACCTTCCGTCCTCTATCCACCTCCTGCTGGTATCAGTAGCTCTAACTATTACTAACCACTTCTACTAACCCCTCCACGTGGGCCAAGTTGTTGGTAAACCCAGCTAAGCGGCTCACCTACTAACAATAGCCCCTTCCACCCATCTCCTAACTCCTATCGCTTCATGTAGATAAGCTTCAATAGCACGCTAGGTTATAACAGTTTAAAATCGATTGTTGATTCGCAATGAAAAATTGCACAGAATGTAGGCTGACTAGGCAACCCTACAAATACCCAATAGTGGAGGGGTGCTCTAGGAAAAGGGTCGCAAGGGAAAAATCAAAGTGAATTGCGATACAGTAAACATTCCAGAGGGGTTAGTTTTCTTCTCTTTTGGAGAGTTACACAAAAGTTGAAATATTTCACGTTGAGAGCGAAATGTCGATCAACGAAATTCAAAAATTCCTCTACTTTGTGCAAAATATTTCCAGTCGCGAGAATAAATCAAAAATATATTAATCGAGGTTGGAGATTGCTGAGGATTTGATTCCGGACTCTGAAAATACAGAAAACTAAAGGGCGAAAATTTACCTACTTTTGGTTTTAATAGACTTTTGTAATTGTAGACTTGTTAGATTTTTTCGTTTTACTAGTCAATTGAATTGAAAGTATCTTGCATGTATCCATGTAAAATAATTGAAAATATGTTTCATCAAACATGATTTCTTAAACGTTAATACAGTTTTGTTTGGTATAAGGGATGAGTTAAATTTTTGTTGGGAGAGCGACTATTATAATGGGAACAAAAATTTAAATATTAATAATGAAGAATTAAATTAATGCGGTATTTTTAACAAACATTATTTTCTGAGCTTGTGCTCAGAACGTTATCGAAATCTACACCCAGAAAAAGGCAGGAGACCCTGGCGGGGAGTGTCCTCTGCGCATGCGTCGCACAGTGCGTTTAAAGAAACGGACGACGGGTCTGCTACCCGTGTGCGTTCAACGAGTCGACCGCTCTGTCGTGCGACGCAGAGGTGCCCAAGAGAAAAGTCCGTAGCACACGGTGGAGGAGTGCAAGTGCTGCCACGCAAGTGCCGAGGACGAGGTCAGAGAGTGTACATCGGATACAACGAAGTAAAACAGGGTAATGCAGTAAATTAATTAAACTGATTTAAGTCATGTCGGAAGTATGTGTCGCCCACTTTTCAAAGGTTAAGAAACAATAGTTTTAAAAGGGCGTTACGACCAACTACACTTTGGTAGCCATTACACTTCTGTAATAAATTCCTAATTTTTTTGGTTGAATTGTTAACATTTCTTATGAACTTTTCATCCAATGATCCAAATCACATCCAATTTATAGATAGGAGCACGGTCATTCTACATTAAATTTTTCCCTCGACCACCTGATATTTTATTGAAATTTGGTAGAGGCAACTATGATACAGAAAAAATATTCCAACGCGTTTGGAAATTACAGCAATGAAAAATTTAAACAAAACTCATGACGCCAGAAGATCTATTTCAGATGGAGAGATGTAAGAAAAGTAATCTTACACCTTTAATGATGATCTAAACAGAACAAGACGTAAGTCCAAGAAAAAGAAGAAAAATCTAATGCCAAGTCAAAATATTCATTTTTAAAGTCTCAAAAGGCATTTCCCACAAAATATCATCAAAAACAGAACGTAGGTTTAGACCCTGCATTGATTCTACAAAGTAAAACACAACAAGTTGCTCTGAATTTTATTCGCGCAGTGAAACCCACATACATCGAAGTCAAGGGGGTGGGGTGGGGGGTGAAACAAGGGGAGGGAGATGTTGTTCGATACAACTGGGAATTCTACGTACGTGACTCTCCTTCGCAAATGTTTAATTCGTCTACAGAACGTAATAAAAAATTACAGAAAAACGAAGAGACAAAGAAAGAGTCGTCGACACTCTTACGAGAGAGTCCGGCAATCCTCACGGGATTTTGGTCTTACGAACAATTATAAACCTCCAAAACGTCATAGAACGAGAAAATATCTAAGGGCCGCTTAAAGCTTCCAAAATGTTTTTCTCTGTTATAACAACGGCATTGACCTTTAATATACTTTGTAGTTTAGATTCTAAAAAAAAAACAAAACATTTTACACTTAAAAAGCTTTAAAAATTGATTTTTACCACGAAGAAAAAAAAAGTTTGCTGGTTACCTTAACTCATCGAGTTCTTATTATTTTGCCTCACGTGTGTCTAAATTCGTAAGTTTAAAACTCATGTAAGTAAGTTGCTTTTATAAGAAAATGTGCATTGGAGTTAACTCTATTCCTGTTCCGTGATTACTTCCATGTTTTTACAGGAGTTTATAAGTAAATTTTCTCTGCTCAAGTCCAACGGTTAGATGGAAAGAGCAGATCTCAAGGCCTGAACCTCACAGTCAAAAGGCATAAAATAAATGGAACAACAAGAAAAGGTCAGAAAACGCAGCCGTGATAAGGAATAGGGGTGACATGAATCCATAAACTGCATCATTCTGTAACACACATCCCCATACTTTCTCTGGCACGATGTCTGCGAGAGCGGAGGAGGAGGAGGAGGAGGAGGGGGATCATGTACGTATGATTGTTCTGGCGCCGCCGTCGCCAGCAGACCTTTGTCAGCAGCGTCCTTTGTCTAAACGAGTGATCGGAGTCGTCGGTGTTGGTGGTGCCAGCAAGTGAGGAATGCGCGACACACGGGGAGGGAGCCAAAAGTCTCTGCGGTACCGAAACCAAACTCGCAAAAAATAAGGAATCGAAGAGAGCGATTGCGACAGGTGCAGAGTGCTCTTGTCTCTCACAGGCCAACGAATTCCCTTACCTCACGTATTTTTAACGAAGAACAAGACAATTGTTACGGGCACGCTAAACATGTAACAAACAAGCACACGAACGATATCGGCACGAATAGATTCACGCACACGAATACTCGCTTCCAATACCATCTCAGTGCGTAGCGCTTCAGGTATTGAAGTACAAAAATAAATAAATGCGTCTTCAATTTCACGATTGACAAGACGAAGCAACTGCAACAAGTACTCGCGAGAAGAGAACAGATTCTTACAAACATGACATTTAGATACCTTCTACTAGTTTTAAACTTTTTAAAGTGAAGCAGTTTCACCGGTCTAAAAGCGTCTAGTTTCAATAATTTTCCTTCGAAACTAATAAATCAATTGTTGAAAGAATAGAAATTACGCATCTGAAAGAGAAATCAGGTTAAGATTGCCCAACGTCTCCATAGGTTTGAACATTTCAGACTCATTCATCGGGTAACAAGAAAACATACAACATTCAAGTATCAAATTTAAAGGGACAGCACACGCACACAAACCGAAATTAAAGTGTATATATTCGACTGTCCTCATTGCTTCGTGTCTTTGACGACAAAACCGCCAACGTTTAGACCATGCAGCGTCCATTTCCTAGCAGATTGTCGCTACTTGAAACAATAAGAAATATAAGTTCCCATAAATCATTTACGATAAACAACAGTAACAACCACTAATCATTAAAATTAAAATTATTTTGAACACTAGAACTCTAGATAAACTGGGCTCTAATGACCTCGATGTTGAAGAGCCCTAAAGCCCCCCCCCCAAAAAAAAAAGATAAACGAGGATTTGGGAAATATCAATTAAGCATTTCAATTCACTTAGTCTTCTCACAGTCATTCCTTCGTGAACGTTTGTCACGGGTGTAAAATATTATTTGCAGCGCGTAGAATCAACTACACACATTTCTCAAACGATCAAGAATTTCCAACGCATGCACGGTCACTAGTAAGCCCAATACTTTCGAAGTTGCGAAAAAAAATCCTTATTCAAAATACTCAATATTCTGCAAACAAAATGTACAAAAATTTAAATCACACAACAGAAGATATGATCATCGAATTCAATGTGGTAGCGGGAAACAAATTTAGACCAGAAAGAAATATGTTACGAACTTCGAGGAAGTACCTAACAAAACACTGTACAAAGAAAAGTACATCACCAGCTCAGTTAAAGCAAAATCAGAGATAAGACAAATAGGACTGCTCTGGCAGGCCACATTGACTCATTTTAATTTTACATTCAGCGCAAAAAGTAGTGAGTCACTAATGCGGAATACCAGGTATTATTTCACTCAACTTACACCTCAAAGATCACCGTGAAACGAACTGTTGTAATACATAAAGAAGCAGTCATGATCGTTGAGAACAGTGCAAACAGGTAACATGAACAAGGGTCGAGTTCAACTTAATACGCATATTTCAAGACAATCCTTAAACCTTAAACAACTAGTCAATGGTTACCACAAGTCCCGCAGTAGCTTAGCTACGAAAAAAATTGAAACGCGGAAAGAATTCAAACTATATGGTTCTAAGTAGTAAGAAATGGGGTACTTTCTTGATGGAATGATCTAATTCAAAAGAATTAAGTAATTTCGAACGTTAAAGAGATTCCCTTAAAAATTCTCCATTTCTTCACACACACGTTCTAAGCGAAACACTACTTCCCCGCCCTTTGAACTGATAAGACGCCTACAATGTCTCTAGTGACAACTCGGTAACCTCCAGTGTATTCACTAACAGTACAATATGTGAACAGACTAAACGCAAGGTCTAACGTGTAAAACGTATACAGAATTTCGCGACCACATTTCAACGCGTTACATTAATAGCGACGGCGGGAATCAGAGACACACCACCGCACCGCAGCGACAGAGCGACTTCCGCTCCACAGGATGGACACATGTCACCCAGTTCTAGTCGTGGTGGTATATCGAACCGTATTTTTAACACGACATTCCAAGAAAGAATCTTATTCATGAAAACAACACAACAAACTATCATATAAAAAACTCTCCATATAATTGGAGATCGTGAGATACCATTGTTTCTTCTATTTATTGCACTTCGATACAAAAAAATATAGGATAGGTTTAAGAATACTCGAAATGAGAGAATCAACTATTAGAACAATTATTAACCTTAACACTGCAATCGATTAAAGAAATTCGACCGCAAGGGCGTAATACTGAGAAACGTCCTTACGTTCAAAACGCACGACGCACAGGCGATGACGATTACGAACCGCGTAGACGTGCTGCGAAGCTAGTGCGTAATAAAGATTTTCGCCATCAAATGTAACGGCGCGAAACGAAGCGTGTCACGGAGACGTTTTTCGCGAAGCGAGTGCCAGAGATCAAACCCTCTCGGGTTAGTTTGGTACTTCGCTAGGTGAGTAAGCGCTCTCTTCACAGAGATACAGAGTGGTAAGGAAGAAATAGTGATTCATTTATACTTATGGTGAACTTCCTACAAGGGGAGAATCTTCAAAACATTCAACGCAAGAATTTTGTTTCCTCTCGATAACATTCTTTGACGCTCCGGTGACAATTTAAACAAAAAGTAATTGGTATTACAGTTTTGAGTAGTAATGACACGCGTTCATTTAATTCTACGTTTGAAGACACCATTTCACGTCAAATTACCCAAGAGAAGAAGAGAAATAGGGCAAGATTAAAGACACGTCGATGAAAAAATGGGTTGCAAGCCTTAGGATTCAACGCGATGCACACTCAATTAGACGGTAATTATTTTGTTTTTATTGACACATTACCAGGATAAATGACTGCGCCCCAGTGAAGAATTTCTTTTTCACAATCACGAACTAGATCTTTTTCTAACATTCCGTTCACCGGAGTATCTTCAGAGGACGCACACTTAAATCGAAAAATTAGCCTAAACGCGTTTGCAAAGTCTGCGATCAACATTGTTCACACTTGCATTCTCAACTAGGTCCACAACATGTCAACACACACAAAACACAGTGCAAAACACTTGCCATCAACAGAAGGAAGCAGCTTCGCAAACTGACAACTCGACCAGTGCGGAGGGAGTCGGGTGTGGAAGGTGCTTAAGCCGACGCTATCACACACTCGACCGACACATCTGTTCGCGCAGCGGTGACTGGTGGACGCCGGGCGACGGACGCGCTGCGGTGCGGGGTTGCACGTCGACGGCGGCGGCGGCAGCGGAGGTAAATGGCAACACGAGCGGCGCAGATTAAAAAGAAGCGTCGGGGTCGGGTCGCTATAAATAAACAGCGAGGTGGGCTGCGAGATGCGTTCGTCGGTGATCGTGCGCGCGCGAGCCTCGCTCGTCTCACAAGAACGCGTCGCGCCGCCCGATGGCACCGGAATAATTAACAGGTCTCTCCATATAAAAATAGGGGTCGTCGCAAAGCGAACACACACACAAAAGAAAAAAACGAGACAAACGGAGGAACAAAGCAGACGGAGAGCGCGCGAACGACAGAGGAGGAAGGAAAGAGAAGGAAGAAAGGCACGGACGGGGGATGGATCACACGCGTACACACTGCGCCGGTCGAGAACTGAACTCTCGTCCGGAACGGGCGGCGAGACGGAAAGCACGATGGCGGATGCTTTGCTCTCGGGGCGGAGAGAGAGAGAGAGGCACGCATGTCCCCCGGTCCGAAGGAGGGAGTTGGGGACGAGCACCGAGCGAGTAATAGGGAGCGCGCGGAGAGGATAGACACCGAGGTCTCAGGGACACAGCGATGGGGGGGGGGGGAGAACGAACGCCTAAGGG
>NNCF01127194.1:141414-177997 GCA_002313205.1 Laupala kohalensis
TGGATGAAAAACCGCGTTGTGCACCAGATTGTCGGGTAAAGTTAGCACGTGGCAAAAGTATCGAAGCATGAGGAGTTGCCGTCGGAGGTAAAGAGATGGTTCGCCACTCTCGGCATATAAACTCGGAATGGGACTGGTGCAGTATGCTCCCGTAACTAGTCGAATTCCTGCATGGTGGACACTATCCAACTTCTTTAAATAGCTTGCACGAGCAGAGCTATATACAACGCAGCCATAATCGAGCCGAGATCTTATGAATGCTCGATAAAACTGGTGCAGGGAGTAGCGATCAGCGCCCCATTCCCTGCTACTGAGGCACTTCAATAAATTCAGAGATTTTAATGTTCTTGCTCTTAGGTCTGTTAGATGTTCAATCCAATTCAATCTCTGATCAAAAATCAGACCTAGGAATTTCACAAAAGGATAGAATTTGAGAACGTTGTTTCCCAGGGCGAGGTGAGGTTCTGCCAGAAGGCTTGGTCTCCTACTGAAAAGAACACAGCGTGTTTTCTCAGCAGAGAAACGAAAACCTGTCGTTTTCGACCAGTGGTATAATCTATTAAGGACGAGTTGAATTTGTCGCTCCACACCTGTGACACTCTGTGATGAACAAAAGATAGCAAAGTCATCGACAAAAAGAGAGTGTAAAACAGGATTCTTTACAGTAGACGTTATGCTGTTTATGGCCACTGCAAAAAGGGTCACACTCAAGACTGAGCCCTGAGGAACACCGTTCTCCTGAAGAAGGAGATCCGAGGTGTCTCTTCCAATTCTATAGCGGAAGAAACGCTGATCCAAAAAGGACATGAGCATCAGAGGAAGACGTCCTCTAAATCCCCAGGCATAGAGTTGTTGTAAAATGCCATGACGCCAAGTAGTATCGTAAGCCTTCTCGATGTCAAAGAATATTCCAATGAGATGTTGTCTTCGGACGAAAGCATCTTGAATTGCTGATTCCAGGAGAAGTAAGTTGCCAGGGTGGAATGGAACTTCCTGAAGCCACACTGAGATCGACTCAGCAAGTCATGCCGTTCAAGATACCAGACGAGACGTCGATTGATAATTCTCTCCAGAGTTTTACCAACACAACTCGTCAAGGCAATGCTTCGATAACTACTAATGTTCGTTTTGTCCTTACCTGGTTTTAATAAACGGATAAGCGTAGCTTCCTTCCAGGAATTAGGGAATACTCCCTCGGACCAAGAAAGATTAAAGATATCCAGAAGGTATTCTTTCGACTCGGGAGTGAGTTGTCTCAGCATTTCATAATGAATTGAATCAGGGCCAGAAGTGGTGTCGTGGACTGTCGCTAGAGCTGACTCAAGTTCCCACATAGAGAAGGAAGAGTTGTAGGGTTCCCAGTTGGTGGAATGAAAGTCAAAAGATGTGCTCTCTGCTACTTCCCTTTTTCTCGCGAAGTCAGGATCGCAGTTTGCTGTAGATATTAGGTCAGCACAGTATTCAGCCATCACTGTTGCCATATCTCTGTTGTTGGTGAGTACCCGATCCTGATAATTGAGTCCAGATATAGGAACTCGAGAATACCTTCCAGATCGAATAGTCGCACGTTCCTGCAAGGACAACCAGATAGGATGATGGTCACTACCATGCAGATCATCTACCTTCCATTGAAATATATCAGCAACTTCAAGAGAGCAAACTGATAGGTCTATAGCAGTTCATGACCCCGTGCCAAATGCGAAGTGGGTCGTCCCCCCGGTGTTCATTAAGCATAAATCTTTTCCCTCAAAGAGACAATTCAGCAGTCGGCCCCTGAGGCAATCGCTCGAAGAGCCCCACAGTACACACGGAGGTACGTGTATCTACGTTCGTAATTATATTTTATTTTCCCAATTGTCAGACTACGACAACTTCTGCGTTGATAGCGTGTTCGAATATTTTGCAGTTAATCTGCCCGATGTAGGTATTATTGTTTTATGTATTCAGAGACCTCCTCAATCAAATCTTGACATTTCCCCCCGGAATTTTGAGATTTTAAAACGTATTACACGTAAATCCAAAAAATTATAGTTATATGTGATGATTTCAACACAGATTTTCAGAGTGCTTCCGAATACGCAAATTCACCCATAAATCTATTCAAGAATCTCATCGACTCCTTGAACCTTGTAACGACGATAAACGATCCCACTCGTCTCTCCAGTTCGTCTCACACATTACTACATCAGCTTATTGTCAACAATAATCTCGTATTTCTCTGAAGTGTTTTGTGCCTAANATTACTACATCAGCTTATTGTCAACAATAATCTCGTATTTCTCTGAAGTGTTTTGTGCCTAATACAGTGATCACCTTGCGCAAGTGTTGACCATTGAAGATGAACTGAAACCATTTAAAATCATTTGAAGGTATTCTAGACAGTTTAGCGACACAAATTTAGACATATTTACAAATTATTTGCGTGATAAAACTTGGAAAGATCTTTACAATTGCCAAAACACCGACGACAAATTCAATGTATTTATTTCAACATTCCTAAAACATTACAATTGTAGCTTTCCAATAAAACGCAAGTTAATTAACACAAGGAAATACAACAGATGGATCACCCAAGGGATAAGAATTTCTTCCAAAAACAAACGCCGTTTATCTTATCTTTCAAACCTCTATATGCAACCACCCGAATTCCATTATTATTTCCGTAAATATAAGACAGTTCTCCGAAAAGTAGTCTATGAAGCTAGAATTACGGAAAATGACAGACAAATACTAAAATCGAACAACCGGACCAAAACAATGTGGAACATTGCTAAAATTTACATGTCACCCGAAAATCGCGAAAGAAAACATTTCCCTACTAAATGATGGCAAAATCGTATCAAATCCACTTGGCATTGCCATTCTTATTTCTCAGAAGTAGGTAACATATATTCAATCTCTCAATACCAATGTCCTCCGAACCTGCGTGCCCGATTCCATGTTCAGTTTCACATGATGCCAGGGACATCATGAAAATCATCAGTTCCTTAAAAAACAAATTTCCAATAGGCATAGATAATATACCCGAATTTTATGTTAAATTATCATCCCACGTTATATTAAATCCACTCAAATATATTTAATAGTTCTTTATCGAAAGTGGTGTTCCCTAACATATTTAAGCGAGCTAAAGTGAAACCTTTATATAAGGGGAAACAAATACTATGTTGGTAATTATCGACAAATTTCTCCACTACCCACTTTTTCAAAAATCCTTGAAAATTTTTTCTATAAGCCACTTCTAGATTTTCTACCAAAAAATAACATTCTCTCTGAGAATCAACACGGATTTCGGAAATCCTTTTCCACCACCAGCGCCATATTTTCTTTCTAAAATGATGTTACCACTTATCTTGACCATGGAGAAAATCCTGAGGGTGTCTTTCTTGATTTATTTAAAGCATTCGATATCATTGATCATGAAATTGTCTTTTCAAAATTACAATCTTTAGGCATTCGTGGACTTGCGCATCAGTGGCTCACTTCCTACCCAAAAGATATATATCAACAGGTCGATATATACTAAAAATAAAGTACTTGACCATTGACGTTCAGAATCAAAGCTACTAACTCGCGGAGTTCCCCAAGGTTCAATTCTCGGTCCTATACTCTATTTGCAGTATGTGAACGACTTCAGATTGCAAAATGGTTCTTTTTGCCGATGATACTAATCTTCTATGTAAACACGCCAACGCTCCAGAAGTTTTGTCTAACCTTTCGGCTTGGTTCCAAACAAATCGACTCATTGAACACACTGACAAAACAGTATATATGTCGTTTCACAAAAGTATCACAAAATCATCACCCCAGGTTTCCTTTTATTTAAAAAGAAACACAATTAAAAACTGTTACGAATACAAAACTCTTAGGTCTCCATTTTCAAGACAATCTCAAATAGAATTGTCACGTTGACAATCTTAATTCCTAATTAAGCAAATTGTGTTACGCATTCCGAATCTTATCTTTAGTTAGTCCACGTATTTCCCGTTACGTATATTTTGCAAATGTTTACTCCCATTTACGACACGGTGTCATCTTCTGGGGCAATTCCGGACAGAGTTCAAACTTTCAGAATTCAAAAGAGGATTGTTTGGATAATTTGTAAAATATCACCCCCGAATATCTTGTAAACCTTTATTCAAGGAATTAAATATTTTAACACTTTCCTGCATTTATATTTATGAAACGCTCGTGTTTGTTAAGACCGAATTACTGAAACACCACCCTTGTTTCATACAAAAGTTTTTTTCACGAACACAATACTCGCAATAAAAATTATATTCATTGTCCGAAAGTGTCAAACGCGCTTTGCCAAAAAGGGGCCGCATCATTCGGGAATCGTTCAATAATTCCGTGCCCAAAAATATAAAAGATATTAGATTGAATCACTCCAAATCCGCGGTTAAAAGCTACCTTCAGCACGAGTGCTTCTACACTGTAAAAGAATTTATTGATTTTAATAAAAATTAAAACCGTCTTGTACTTTATCAATCCATTGTTGTAGTACTTGAAAAATATCCGACAACAATTTCCAAACTATTTTCCTGAATGCTAGCTAGTATTATGTGTTATTATTCACATAAATTTAGTTGTTTATGTAGTCAACTCCAGTACGTAAGCGCACATCGATTCTGAAGCCCCATCCTGGCCCGGGTTTTCCTACGGTTTTCCCTCGGGTAGATGCGGATTTTTTTTATAGTCTCGCTGGGCTCTTGCCTACAGGTACCATCAATAGAAATAATTATTAGCTAATTTAGTGTGAATTAATAGTTACTCATTATCAACAATACTTTTCGAATGATTTACAGCTTGATAATAAAACGTACTAGTGAAATGACTTTTCTTTTTCATTAAATAAAATATTTGTTGGTATTTGTTAATACTATAACACGTGTCGAACTATCTTTTATCGTTAGGAGTATGCTGAAATGTTAAATCCGCAACCACCATTAGACGATCGGAATTGATGGGATGGTCCCTTGCTAGCATCCGGCGAGTAAATTAGTTTACTGTCCTCCACGTGATCATACGCAATTTGTAACAGCATTTAAATGAAGTTTATTTTATTATTAAATGCAAATCAATAGGAATGATTTCAATGCGTTTATCCCACCTCCCAATTACAGGAACCTTGAGTTCGACTATAACCCTCTCATAGGCAAATGAAATGAGAAAGCCACACAGCCCACGCACACTACATTACGTGGTCTCTTCACGCTATGAATTAGTCCCAGGAAACAAATACGAAGTATTGAAAGAGATGAAGTTAACATGGAGATATCTAACATTACCGATTCGAAAAGAACTAGATCAATGTCAAATCTGTCCCAGAAAAGATCTCCGTGGATGGAACTGAACGTTAATAATGAAACTAAACACAGTGATTCATAGAGAGAACGCGGAAAAACCCGACTGCCTCTGCCTTGATTGAAGCGCGTATACCTGCTGCCACAAAACACTGGATCGCGGTTAAGCAGACGCGAGCGAGTAAACTCTGGAGGCCGACGAACAACGGGAGATATAAATATCTAAAAAATGAGATTACAAAAACAGTTTGGCAACGGGCAGGCCACATCTAAAAACTGTTCTCACGACCAAAAAAGTATCAAGTCAGACGTACTTGCAACACAAACCTTGCTTTAAACTTCCTTACAGGAACGTTAAAGTTTATTTTCGCGGTAACTACGGCGCACACGAATCGAACCGGAGGCCTTGGCATACTGAGCTTCCATTGCAACACGCTCTCTTCCACAAGCAAAAGAAACTCACAGGAGTATATTGCTTTGTGTATTGTTGTTCCTTAGATTTTCACAACATAAGCAACTTCAAAGTTATAAAAAGACTTTACACACGGGAACGATTCATTACAAAAACGCACTTGTGTGCACCTCTTATTATTCGCCTACATAAATGGCATCTTAGGTTCTTTAACAGTGTCAAATTCTCATAAATTTAAATGCCAAGCTTCATGCAGTATTACGTGAAATGACGAAACCAGATGAAATGGTGCTCATAGTGAATATCTGGTAGAGACAAGTATATTTCAAATACGAACTATCTGAAATTGGGTTTAATTATTCTCTCTTGAATCCCCACAATACCAATTTACATCCCGAGGAGCGGACCTGATAGCATAAACTTCGCCATTAGTTAAGTCATGAAATAAAATCAATCACATCACTCCAAACTGTGTCCTAACTCTGTGATTCAGACTTGTCCGTATTCTTGAACATATTGGTTAGTTTAATACAGATTCTTCGTAAATGGAACGGCATTTCGAAATATTCTTTCGTTGCCAAATTGCCACTTACAATTATGGCGTTGAATGGCGTCATCGGTTGAAAAGCACAGAATAAAGACGTTATAAGCTGAAGAAGGGTTTTGATAAGTGAGAAACAGTATGAAATTTTAAACTACAATCCGAAGCAGTAAGTGTAGTAGAAAATTCTCATACCACAAACAAAAATTCAACAAGGGTTGGAAACGAAAAACAATGTAGAGTTCAATTATTTGAGGATCGATGTAACGTAACCGAATATAAATAATAATTGCACAATTGTAATTATTTATTCGGTTGAAATCTTATATCAATTTCGATTCATTTAAATTATTTCTTCTTAGATCTAATGCTCTTAACGGAACAAAAGAAATAATTAGCAGTCTCGTGAAAGTTTTCATTTTTAGTTTTGAAAGCTGATGTTTAAAGTGAAACAATAACACGAAATAGGATTTTTTATCAGAGTATTTCAGCGTTTAATGCATTCCTCAGTTAAAGACATAGCCGCTCTCGGTCCATCGTCTTCCCACCATCACTCATTCCGTATGGGAGGCAGGCCGCAGAGAGCGGCGTGTCTGGAGTATCCAATGCGAATCAAACTGCAATGAAGATCGCACTCATCGGTCTCCATCTCAAAATTCCCCCCACCATTGGATTAAACTTCCCTGACCATAGTCACAACGTTGATATGCACGCAAAAATTATTGTAAAAATTGAAGAGAACATCCCAAAAGGTGAAATTTTATAAAAATAAAGAAGTAATTTCAGAAAAGGAAATTATCAATAATTCATAAATAATACTTCAATGGTTTACAGTGGAATTTAAAAAAACGCATCAGAAATATGAATGAAAAAGGAAGTTACCGCGCGTCTAAAGGTGGGTCGCGTTGTAACTGGAGGTTGGAGGGGAGACAGTTCCTTTCCTCGATATCGCAATGTGCCTAACAACGAAACCGTTACCACTGCAACTTCAGACGTCACATTCAGAGCTGCGATTGGAAGTCTCTCGCTGTCGAATGTCGTTGAAACGACGAAATGTGTGTATTCAAAAGAACGGAGAATCGAGTATGATTCGGCATGAAAATAACATCCAAGTTACGTGAGAGCGACTTCTTAGGCGATAATCAAAATGATTTCGAGTCAAACTTTGATTTATAACGAAAACAACTCACATTTGCAGCAATGCGTTATATCGTTAAAATATAAACAATGACTCTCGTCGCAACAAAAGATTTCAGCGGAACCGAGTGCGACTACGGCGACAGGAAGAGTATTGGACGAAACTGCTTCAGTCTGGAACACCTATAAACACGTTAAATCAAGAATTTTGTAAGAAAAAAAACGGGTTGCTTTCGAAATAGCGCTCGCCGAGGCGTTGTTTATTGACTGCAATAAATCTAATTGAAGAAAACATTTACAGAAATTTTCATTTTCGAGGTGTTTGTTATCGCTTTTCCACGTCTTCGCTAAACAGTCAGCAAATTCCCCGACTTTCTCCGGTGGCTCGCACCCAGCAGCTTAACCCAACCACTCAACGCCAGACCACTGAATGATATGACGCTGCAGAGATAATACGAAAGCCACTAATAAATCAACGATGAAAACTCAAATTCTCTCAATGCGTCCCAGGTAACTTGCGTTCAACAGATTACATTTCACATTTCTGGAATTGAAGTATTTACAAATTACTCTCTCTCTCTCTACCCCCCCCTCGAAACAACGCTTCCTTCCACCACACGAAATGTTTGTGTCCCACTACTTTCCTAAAAGGTTTGATGCGAGTAAAGCGCCTTCAATGTATCATAAGAAACACCGATGAAGAGAAACGAAAAGGCGAGTTGGAAACATGAGGAAAATCCAGAAAAGTTCGTAATTCATAATATCATTCAGTACACGCTAGCAACAATGATTCAAATAGCGTTTCTTCATTAGAAGTAGATTTGTTTAAGGTATTTTCAGAGCGACTACGCGTAAGTACTACCCCCCCAAAAAAGTTTCCGCTGATAGCTTGAAACATTCCCTATCCAGTTGCGATAAACGTTTAAACCCTCAAGGTGCAAAATTTTGAATTCTTTGACTTTAAATTACTAAGGGGCTGATAAGCAGAACCTTTAGCGGGCTTATGGCTTTTGATATGCCGACACAATGATCAACTTCACATAGCGAAAGAAAATCAATGAAAATAACACGACAAGGACGTAATAATGACGTTCCGTACCTTTCGCGCTTTTCAAAAGAATAAATCAACAAATACTCTTCTACCGGAAACGGCAGCAACATCACGTCACTGAAGACAAAGTGATCCTCTTCAATGAAAAGAATCAAATAAAAAATATGTAAATGTATTATCAAGTTTCAAATTCACAAACTAATTGACCGAGTCCAGTAGTAAGAATCAGTTATGCAAATTACTGATTCTTTCGGTCCCCAAGTTCCCCAAGTCTCGTGAAGAGTTCACAACTTCACTTCAGTTGCCGTAAAACAATAGTTATTATTCCATTCGCAAAGTAGTTCACAGCCTTGTACTTATTTACGAAAGATCGCCAAGACGTTCTCCGGGATCAGATTCCATGTCCCCGAACTTAACACTTCACTCAATTATAAATATAGTTGCAATAGGAATACGCTATATTTACACACACTAGCTGAGAACCCTAGGATTTTCTCGCGTCAATGTCGCTTTTGTAATGTCTAAAACTTCATTCCTTTCTTCCTTGCATCTCCATTGGTGTCGACTGAAAATGTTCTCTCTTCGTGTTAGTGTATCCCCATTCCCTTATTTTCACTATTCGATATTGTTACAACAAAGCGTTTGATTCTTCCCATAAAACCGTAAAGCACAGATTCGACTCTAATAGAACTCGTTTCGAATTACCTTTGCGCCTCGCCCTTTCCATCCCGAGTCGTCTAAACTTTAACTTAATGGCATCGGTAGTGTATTTATACATTGCTGCAATTTCCAGATAACTACCCATCCCATTTCAAATCGGTCCTTTACAATTATTTTCTGGCGTCATCTGTTTCAGCGTGGCGACAAAAGTGTTATTTTCTTCTATAGAGACAAACAATACAAGTGGGGACACCATCCATCTCAGTGACGTCGAAGACGCCCAACTCGTCACACATCTATAATTTTCGACAATTATTGTAAGTCATACCCTTCCACGAGGCGCTGAAGTGTATGGGGCTCATCGTGGATTTAAGCAGCATCGGAAATGCCACCAATACATTCAGCGACCCCAAAACCTTTACTCTTCACACTAAAATCCCGGAAATGCTAGAGGCGTGGGTGAGCCGGGATGTCTTTATTTCTTGAGGGGCATTAATATAGCCTTGCGCTATATCAGGATATTATGCCGAACAGCAATTCCGAAAACTGAACTAGTCACAATCATTTTCGATAATTCGTAAATAGCATTCCTTTCCCTAGGGATGTACACGGACTGATTTTGACATTCGAGGTCTTCGGGAATGTCTCTTCAAATTTCAGTGATCCCGGAAACTGCGCCGAATCTCAACACTAATATCAGTCATTTTAGATTATTTTTACATCATCCCCTAATCAAGGGGACTACATTCCCTCATAGGGGGTGATCTTGGAGTTAAGCGGGACTCTTCAGTTCTGCGACCGCAAAACCGATGTATACAACACCAATATCATACTTTTTGTTTATTATTACTAGTTAAGAGCACTAATGAACTTTTGCTGTTGACGAGCCCTAAAGCCCCACAAAAAAAAACAACTAACTACTTCCCATCCCTATCCCACCCACGGATGCTAATGATTTAATATCTCCAATTTGGACAAACTGTGAACTGACGAAGCATCGCGGGCGTACAGGTCCCCCTCAACGCCTTCGATAACTAGGGTTTCAAATCTAAAATAGAATTTTTCCATTATTTGTGCTTGTCACCATCTTCTCAGAAATGCTAGGGATGACATACGTCACTTAAACAGTATCCAACCATCGTCTATCAAGTTCGGTTCAAACTGGTTCAGGCATTCCCGAGTTAGGGTGGGATACATAAATAAAACCCCCCAACCCTTATTTTACCCCCTTAAGAGCGGATTTTCGTAAAATCCGTTCTCTGCGGATGTCTACATAGAAGGTACCTACCTGTCAAGTTTCATGTGTGTTTCATAGTTGATGGGATTTCGTGATGAGTCAGGGGAATTTCGCTTTTATAAAAACGCATTTTGAATTGAACGCGTACAGGTAATCTTTATTCCATTCAACATGTGCTGACACTGTGATTGGTTCAGAATACCCCATATGCAGCTGAATAAAATGTTCTTTTAAACGTTCGGGCATTCTAATGAAACTGGTCCCAATCAGGAACTTAGTATTTTTAGAACTTTGATGGAGTGATAAGAAAACAACATAATAGGGATGCTCGTTGTCTCCGCATTTAGATCGTCAAAGAAAGAGGATATTTTATACCCGATCTTTAAATTATCAGTATGTTGATAAAATTTGCCATTTATCAACATATTGAAATCTTATGAAATCCAGACTACAGCAAAAGGCTGAATTACGAATTTGCCCTTCAACCGAAGGAGTTATGATACAGGACTGAAGTGAAGAAATGCTAAAAATGTTAATAGTACCCCCTAAGTAAATACAACGGCGATAAGTAATGTATCAGTTATGTGACTTCGATGCGACGAAAGAAATCTTATGTACCCTCATGACACACTCAACATTATTGGGAAAGAATTGATGAAAAACCAAAATTGGAGTAATATGTCAGCTAATTCCAGGTAACGAAGCAAGCAAGTTTCATTTTATTTACATCAAGGGCTATTCGTACGTCAATGCCCTTACATTCTCACTTGTGAAGGCATGTTGTTGGGTAGCCGCACATAAACACAGAATAGACATTGTTGTCAGAAATAGGTAAATGTTACATCGCCCAGATCTGCTTAAAGCGAATAGAACTAATAGGTTACCAAACGTTTAAGGTTCGTCTGTAAAATAATAATAAAAACTGAAAACTTCACCAAAAATGTTCTTATAGTTCCAACTATTTTTGTTTTGTGCCGCTCAGAAGGAATTCCTGACAGTTTCATACGAAAGATTAATTCGTCTCGCCGGCGTCCAACAATAAGAAAACCAACAGTTAACAAGACGTCCTTTTTGATGGGTCCACTGCATCTACGCATAACGAACGAGAGATTTTTGGTTGACGCGAAATCTAAGACACACGCGACATATTCTACATGAGCGACCAATTACAGCTACTCACTCCAGCAAACACTTGCAAAGGTCGCATCAGTAGAACCTCATGCAATAGAGATCAATTGATGAAGAATGAGAAACAAACTGAACCATTTATTTATTTATTTCCCCTTCATGTACACGTTATGTAAAACGTTAATAACAATTATTCTCAAAAGTGATTTCGGTATTTTAACGAAATAAAATATATGCCAATAATTTCACAGTTGCTACTTACAAAGCAAATGCTGTATTGACGGTGCAATAAATTATTATATGAAGGTACCAACCGTATCTACAAACGTGCAGTGTTTTCGCAAATTAATAATAAAGAAGTATTATTTACATGTTACGTCATACGTCCCGATAATTGTTTTTGTGCTGATTACAGTTGTCCAGGAGAATTGTTAATTCACGCCTGAAAGCGACTTTCGTACACGGTTCTATCAGTGTTGCTAGAGAAATGGCGATATTTATACGGTAAGAGGTGGAGCATTCAGTGTCTGTCAGATAAGTTGAGAATGTACACCTGAATCATCACAGGCGCAAGTTCACTCATTCTCACCACCATTACGATTCACGTCCAAGTAATAACCGACGTAAAAATTAAAACGAAATCAGACGAATAAACGTGAAGGGAATAAGTCATTCGCTAAACACAGGCATATTGGGTAACAGAAACGTAAGCAGGTGACGCGATTTAACACCCACCAAATATCACGTGTAGACACGCCCATCAACCACGCGCGATCTGTTGTAACAGAGGCCGTCGAGTTGAGTAACTACATCAACGAACTTGTCGCCCCGTCGACGGACAACTTTTGGAGCAGGGTGTACAGCAGCAGCAGCACAAGAGAAAGAGAGAGATCTCACAACGAAAGGGAGGAGGAGAGAGAGAAATGGGGAGGGGGTGAGAGAGGGATGCTGTGGAATATTGATCTGGAGTGGGACGGCGCGCGAGCGAGCGAGCGACCGACCGACCCGACCCACCTGGTGGCTGCTGCTACCACCGCTTCTCCTGCTGCAATGGCAGCGACCAGGCGCTGCTTACACGAGCAACAGAGGGCGGATACAGACAATTCGATTTTAAACTGTGAACAATTCCCATCTCACTAATGACTAACGACGAAACAAGCAATCAAGTATTCAACATCCAGCCACACACAACACTCTTCTTCTAATACAACATAATACTTGNCAAGTATTCAACATCCAGCCACACACAACACTCTTCTTCTAATACAACGTAATACTTGATACCCTTCATTTGACTTGAATAAACTTCTCAGACCCGGAGCACAAATGGACGTCTTCCACGTGGTATATCTGCCTTACTTGGACCATACTTCACGTGTACCCTGACCATATTTCGGAGCTTGTGTTTTAACTATTAACATCACTCTTACACCAACACCACTGCATTGCACTGGGACTCGCTGACTAGCGCGTCCAGCCTCCTCCAATCATCAGTCTATCGCGAGTTAAGTTAAACACTGTTTGGGAAATGAATTTCGACAAAGATTGCTACCCCGTTACCAACTTAGAATTACTTGAGACCGTCAGAGCGCCGGGCAAAGAAAATAATCCAGAAAAGAGAAAATCTTGTGACAAACACTACACAAGGGAAATACGTCACCCGAGACAGCTGGGCGGACTCCAACCTCACCGAAGAAAATTCACAGGTAAAAATAAACACACAAAGCGCATTATAGACAGCGATCCAAGAGTGCGCACAGCTTGTGTACAGACCCCAAGGGAAATTCAACAGCACAAGAGGGAACATTCCCCGTCAACCATATACAGCACATTAGGTCGAACTCGGTTACAAATTTTATTGTACATTACATAGGCTCATGAATGCGAAAAAATATATTTGAATAAGCATTATTAACACAATTCGGTACAACATTGCTGAAACGTCACGAAGGGGCAACAAGCGGTAGTTTAAATTGACCAAATATATATCATTGATCACACGCAGTATTTTATGCAATATATATATATATATATATATATATATATATATATATATATATATATATATATATATATATATNACTATCTCATTAGAGCCCTCACATATCTAAACATTAAGACAAAAGGAAACGTCAGGCAACAGTTGATAAATACACAATTTTTAGGAAAAACAAAAAGAGATAAGAATGAAAGATCATTCTAGAAACTGCTACCTTTTCCCCAGCATATTCTGGTTAAACGGGAATTTAAAACATTTAACACTAATACACACACAAAACGTTGCGATTGTGCGGATATATTTTTGGAATGACAGATTGCAACAAATTCCAGACGCTTTCAAGAACGCAAGATCAGTCAGATCGGTATTCTAAAGAACAAGTACAGAGAGAGCTAGACGTTGATCAAAAGAGGGAGACAAAGGAAGCATCAAAGCAAGAGAGACGAAGAACGCCCTGATCGATGGCCTCAAGAAATACTGGCAGGATGACAGACGGGAGGCTTACTACACACGCTCAGGTACCTATTACATGTCACGTAGTGGATAGAGAACAATCTTTTCTTTTTTTTACATTTCAAACGGTCAATTTGGAAGGAGACATAAATAACAGTATCGATAGTGCAATCAATACGCTTTGGAAAATCGTCAGATATTGAACTATATCTTCAGAGAAAAGAATTTGATCGTTTCCTTGAGAAAGCTGAAAAGAATTCGAAAGCACTTTTTAACATCGTAAGCTTTGTTAAAGTACACCAATAATATTTACTATTTTTTTAACTGGGTGAATCGGAACGTCAAGATGATAATTCCAGGGATTCTATTGCATATGGTTTGGATTAGAAACACACCTAGTGAGATAATGAAACCAAACCCGTTTTTTGTCGTAGTAACAACGTTCAGCATTTACCACACGACTTGGAATCTCACTTGGACTCAACCCATCGAAATAAACCTTCTTATACCGACAATTGCGTAGGTCACATGGTCTTATACACAACGTATATACCTCCTCTGCGCTCCGCTCGCGGGGAAACAAGGGAATCAATCCACAGACTTCAACACGGGTTCCATTGCAACATAGCAGCAAACTGTGCTCATTCATATCCTTTGAAATTTACTATTGATTCAAGAACACGGAAGCGATTTCTTCACTCAACTTACACGTTTTAACGTCGCACTCGACAACAGTCTACATCGCGATAAAAAAATACTAACGCAAATTTATTGCACAATATTTTTTCACTGACCACAATAATATAACAAGTATTTACCACATTTTCCTCTACTATATTATACTACCGTGTTATTTTATTTCGTCAAGAATGTATTTATTTACACGACTATCACTGAACGCTTCAGTTGAAATACGAACGTCAGCGCGAACAAAGTTGTACAAAATGTTAGAACAACAACAATAATAAGGACATCTCAAGATCACTATAAAGAACGAGATGGAGGGGGACGAATTAGGCGAAGGTTTCGACAAGCGCGGCGGGCGGGCGACCGTCTTGACGTTCCTGTTTTAACCACAGACCCATTGTCCTCGGTGACAACAGCTGACCCATCAATTCAGAGCGTCTTGGCTCCCTCGCCGCCGCTGGCACCAGCAATCGCCATCAAGATACAACCAATCGCTAAACACACTACTAGTGGACGTAAAGCGGCGGCTTTGTTTTCTGTTACTATGAAGCCTTCGACAGAATTGTACGCACATAAAAAAACCCGTACATGAATATTAGATGGAGATTATTGCGAAAATAGCAAACGTCACATTTAATTCCTTTACGTTTCAATCTCTTCAAAATGGGAATTTCAATAACGACTTTCACAGCAAGACCGGTATTACACGGTTAGATTGCTATGTCTTATGTCTATCATCACAGGTACCATTATAGGTTATCTCACCGAGAACGTACGCCATAGGTATGATATAGCTCAACTATTATGAAAGGTTTCCCCGTCTTAACAGTAATCCTTTTCTTTTTCTTAACACAAGTATATTACTCGAACAATATTTCCTAAAGAAACAATTAAAAACTTACGACCTTTTGTGGACGAATAATATTTTATTAAATAAAAGGTAAGTCTTTAATTAGATTACATAATGGACGTTAATAGTAGTAGAATTTCCTAAAGAAGTTGTAAAAGAATGCATTCTGGTAATTATGGAATGCGTGGGGCACTTTATCGAAATCACTGTAAACAATGATTCCTCCTAGTTTGAAGGTCAAGTGGACATAATTTCACGAAGAATCAAAATTTCTTCAATTCTGAAGGTTTACATAAAATACGGACACTTTATACATTAATAGAGATGTAATCGGATTTGGCCACCTATGCAGTATCGGCGACAGTAGGTTAACAAAACACCTTCACGTATCTAGGAAAAGAAATTGGATTCCAGAAGACCAACGTGATTACGAAAATAAAAAACAAATAAATGCAACAGAAAAAGTGGTTTTACAAAAAAACGACACAAGGGATGGAAGGATTTTTTAAAAAAGTGAAAAAGAAACGTAGAGACCCTGCCCAAATTATAACTACTAAATCACAAGTGTTATTCCAACGTATACGACTGAAAGAATGAATTAATCCCAAGGCCTCGCGACTGGAACATTCCCTCTCCCAAAGACAACTTTTCTTCTCACCCAACTCTTCTGTTCCTTCAGGTCCCCACACAACCGTTCCTCTGAATATTCTTCATAAAGAAACAGTTTTATTTCGGGAAAGTACAAAAAACTGTTGGTTTTCGCAATGAAGAAAGTATACACAAAAACTCCACTTAATTCTAGCAAACAAATGCAACATAAAATTGGGATTCGTAAGATCGAGCACAGTCATGTTCCAACATTTACGACCACATTAAGAAACAAAACTGAGAAAAAGAAAATGAGAGATGTGCTGTGTTAAGCATCGCGTGCATGGGTTAACACTTTCCGCGGCACTTCGGCAGTAGAACTCAGAAGAAAGTATTTATAACAAGAGCGCAAAGTTCCAGCCCGACACGACGGCGCGAATTCAATTGCGGAAGATGGGAAAGTAAACAAGGTCCAAGTGTTGATAACGCCAATTACGTTAACTCGCAATGAAATTTTCCTTTTATTCCCATCCTCGTAAACCTTTAGAAGTCTACGAGGTTATGAAGCTTAATGTACGTGAAAAAGAGACGCCAACACGTCGAATTTCGTATGCGCACCGTAACGGAAACTTCTTTAGAACTTTTTTCATCTGAACGTTTCCTTCCCATACACAAGTTCAAGAATTAGATACAAATATTACTCGGTGCCACACTCCCTTTAATACCTATACCCTCCCCCCCCCCACCCACCTAGAAACCCCGCATCAATTTTATCACGTGATGTATTGTTACACTGTACGTCCAGCAATTCGAAAACTCGCGTATCTCCGGAGTAAAAGGGCAAAAAGCGACTGAGTCTTTCTAACACAATGACGAGGCGGTTCCAAGGACCCTCGGACATGTTCGTCCGTATTTCATAAGGAATTTGACACGCATGTCTGTAAAGTAAACATTTAGCGGAACAACATTTACGGCCAGAAATTTATACGACATTAAAACAAGAAATGTTCGTGAGCGTGGCAATTGAAAAGGTTATTCGCCTCCATATTTCGAATCGCAGGTGCGCCTAATCGAAACCAGGCACGACAACCACACACCCCCGACTCCTCCTCGTGCGAGGGCCTTACCTCTCTCTGGTGGGAGCGGAGCCGTCTGAGCAGGTCTCTGCCGCGCAACTGGACGCACGCCGAGGTGACAGCGGCGGGCAGAGGACAAACGGACACCCTTCCGGCTGCCGCGTGCGTCGGCGCCGCCCCCAGCACAGAGGGCGAAGAGGCAGCAGACCAGCACCTCGCTTATCGCGCTCCCACAAACACCACGCGCTGCTACACAAAGTGGAGTGGAGGAGCGGCGGCGGGCGTTTGGATAGGAATTAAAACGCGCCGTAATGTGCAAACCACCGACCTATAGTGGCAACATTTGATCGGTCGGCCGTGAACAACCTTTATTCCAGTCAATGATGTATCTCCATTCTGTTTCAGCGAGCAATAAACAGCGCAGGTACACAAAGACGAAGCCCTCGGCTCAACCTGCGGCAGCGGCGATCTACGCTATATCGATTCATTCTTCCGCCTACGGAATTAAATCCCCCCCCTCCAACAATTCCATTTTCGGAAGAAGGAAAAAAAAGGCACGACTGTACAAAATAACTGACCCCAATTCTTTCTCGGTATGCATTAAAGAATATACTCTGAAACAAAATGGGGCGGATAAACATTACCTTTCAATATCCTAATTATAGAAGCCAATGGGGAAAAAGTAACACTGGACGCGGACAGAAGAAATAAATTTAGCACAAAAATCTCATTCAACCACTGAAATACACAATAAAATATTTTTAGTTTGTAAAAATTTACCGACCCTCGTAAGAATCACATCCATGGCAAGTTGCACAATACAGTCGAATATATTTCAACATTAGCTCGATTAAAATTAACAATGCAGTGAGTTCAACGCGAAGGGAACACCTAGCTATCTCGTTCACGCGAAATCATTTTGATTACAGCGCTGGACAAAACATGCACTTACGGGAAATTAGGTTCCAATCCGATTCATTAACGTACGCGGCTATGACGTTAAACGCTAATTCCCGACCACGCGAGTGCGAACAGTGACTACGAAGCTGCGTCGAAACGAATCAACGGTACCACGAACACCCCAACGTCACGTAACATCCCGTGAAGAAGAAAAGAGCGAATGCTTTCTAAGTGGAATAACTTGAAATTCACGAAGCGGACCTCCATTTGCATATCGCGAGAGCAGAGCACAGAGCAAGTGATTGATCTATCTACCTGGCACTTCTCTCTTAAGCGCGCCACAAGTGGGAGACTAATATAAACGCAAATGAACTCCAGACATCTTTCCTTTCTTCGCCTTCGAGCGGATAAGCTTCAATATTCAAATCGCTTTCACCATCACGAATAAGAGAAGAAAAACTTCAGCTTGTCAACATCACGTGGGACATACGAAGTAATCGCGCACTCGTACGGACACGTATTAATCCAAAGAGAGAAATCAGCAAGATGCGGTATATTTGAACAAACATCGGCAGTAGAAATAACTACCACACGCTCTTCTTTCGTGTATTCAGGTTGCGGCTACCCCTCTACAATTATGTCATTTCTGGTTCTTTAATTTACGCTCCTCTCATTCACAACGCCCTTTAAAGGGCAGCGAAGTACAGTCATCTATTCGCGTAACATTCCCATGGTATTTTTTCCATGATCTTTTATCCCTAATATCCCGTTCTCAACAAAGTAATAATTAGCAAGTTACGTTACATTAATTGTTTCTACTCTTGCTTCGGCCAAACATGATACCCGTAACGGAGATCCAACTCTACACGGGTTTGTTTACTCACCAACCGACATTTACTCAAAGTCACGATATTTAACACAAAATTATTCAATATGGCTGCCTCAAACAAATTGCCAACCTCTACGAAACAAATCCTTGAAACACTCGCGAAAATTTCGAGGAAAGCGTGGTAGGAATATTTCAGGAAAAGCGTCGTCACAACGAATTTAAGTAATAACCATATAAATATTAATAGTAGTCGCAAAAGTTACTATTTGCTGTAAAGAAATACAAGTTAATAAGTATTCGTTCCCCACGCTCGGTGCAGAAAGAACAGAACAGCGCCACTAGAGCGAGAGAATTGATTGTTGTCAGAGGTTGGTTATGAATTCAATTTCGAATATGTTGCCAACTGAATGAGATGTAGAAATATCATTACTCTTATGGACGATGGCGAAGTAAAAGCGTTGCCTACATCGAGTACAGGTTCTATACCAACATCAAGTCAATTAAACTGATCAATAAATAATTTTTTGTCAAGAGAGGTGTTACTAACTGTCTATGACCATGTTGAGGACAATAAAGTAATTTACTGGGACTAATACAAAATAAATTAATGAACACAGAGCATTAAATTTCTCGAAGCAAAGTATGGTGACTTTTGCGATATGTTTACTCTATACATGCACAATTCAGATAGCCGTTACCAAGTTAAAAATGCACCAGTCAGTCGCGAATAAATAAACTATTAATTTCCACGAACCACAGGACTCGCACATTGAAGTGAAAAGGTAACAAATATATTCCGGCCTCGCGATGAATTAAACCCGGGGTTTGTTTGAAGAACGCCAGCATTCCAACAATGAGCCACCAAAGACAACGTTTATTGGAAATAAATTGAAAAGTGTAAAATAGGAAATATAATGAGGCTCTGGCTTGGAATGAAGCCCCAAGTCACGAGTTTTCGTTCATATTTTCGTTAACAACACGTAACAAGTGGTACAAAAACAACGTCAGTTGGAAGAGAGTGAGGGTAGAGCAGTGGCACCTACAAGCGCCGCCAGGGAAGCGATACATCACACAGCCGCCTCGCTTCAATGTCACGTCGGCTGAAGCCGTCGAAACTGGACGCATGTGCGTCAGATTTCATCTCCCACAAACCGTTGGTGGCGAGAAGGTGGTGACGCGTCGCGCGTTTACAGGGGCGTGGATCTCCGAGACGGTTTGTGGGAGATGAACATTATCAACCCAATTGTCGATAATACTGCAATGACGTGGACGTCAACATAGGCATGTGAACCCTTCCACGTCATGAAGAGACGCATCCATTGAACGAGTGAAGGAGAAAAGGAATCACGCGTATTCCTTCGTTAGTCACCACGTCGTGGGCCGGGCGGGCGGGCGGGCGGGGTCGCATCCGACGGCGCAGAAATCACACAAATCGGCAGAGTATTTAACGCGTCTGCTCAGCCGAGTTATCGAAATGGGTGAACTCTTAAACAGTGCGGGACACGAACACTCGTCCGTCTCCTGAAACTTAAACAGATTCAATCGACACGTACTTTTACGAGTCGCCCAATTCTTCCGAAGAACAAACACCGTGATTGAATTTCAACGCAGACGAGCCACGTAGCCATCGAGTAGCACTGTTCGTAGCATTCTGTATCGAATAAAAAAAAGTACAGGGATGAAGGTCTGTTGGATTTTACTAACTGCTTACAATACCGTCAATTTTTTAAGGCAAAAAATACCAATTTTTAGTATTTTCAGTTAATGACACAATATTGTCCAGAGCACCAAAACTGTGAAATAATTTCCGAATACTAACTTACACTAAGAGAAGAATTTCCAATGACTATGCTAAAAAAATTACATGTTCATATTCAAGAACAAATAGCAGCTCTTCCGGACCAGTGGCAGTCCTATAATTTAATACTCACCAAACGTTACTTTTTTTACACATAATTTACTTTGGTTGTTAACAGTTGATCATATTGACTCACCTAAATTTTGCTTTCAGTTTTTTACCTGAACACAAGTCCAAATAGTTCTGAGCTAAACTGAACCCAAAGAACCTATCAAGACTTATAAAAACACTCCAAACTGCAGATAGTTACTGACAATTTAAGAGACATAGCGATACATTTCAGAATATAATTTTTGAAACTTCAGAGTACACATGAAATTGATATTCTCTAGAAAATACTAATTGATGCTATTTCATTCTTAAAAAGAATATAAAAAGCGAAGATACTGATCTTCATTTTTTAAATTTTTTTGAGTATGAAATCTGTACCACTGAAAACTAAACTTTAGTCTGTACAAAAGAAATACATATAATTTGAGACATATTTAAGGTCTCAAACAGCTATCATTCACCAGTGTGTACAGAGCAACTACAATTACCATCAAGAGAGAAAAGTCATGAAACTAATGAAGCACATCGCTATTTTAATTTTAAATGAAATACTTTACACATGAAAATATTGCTTCAGGTGTATCATACGCTATCTAGACCATGTCCAATCATATTTAGGATCAAATTAATGAAAATACATTTTTAAGTAGAAACTTCAAAAGAACAAAATGTCCATTATTGAATACTGAATTTTGAAGACAGGTCAAGTACAAAAAATTTTATTGAGATGGATAATGTTCCTACCAAATAAGTTCCTATACGTCCTACAAGCTAAAATATACAATTTTTCTGGACAATTTAGTATAACACATTATAAAGACTTGAAAATTAATAAAATTATTTATAAAAGATTAAATCTTGCAATTTTGTGGTGTGGTTTTTTACCTTAATGTGTATTGCACATTTCATACATTTATTTCAAGTACAACCAGAGATGCAATCATTAATTCATTTTTTTCTAATATAAAATTCTAATTCATCATAACTTTATTTAAGAATAATATAACATACTTTGTCAATTTAGTATGTTAAATATATTGCATAACAATTCTTTTAAGTGGGATATTCTTTTTAAGTTTTTTATTACATGGCATTATTGACAGTGCTTATTATCTATGAGAGTGTTAAATGGTAATTAATTCTTATACTTGAGTAAAAGCGAGAAAAAACTTTCCTGATAGCCCTAGAGGTGGATTTAAAAAACCTAGTGTATGACCAAGACATGATATTACAACCATTACTTGTAACTCGATCGAAATTCATTCCAATATTTATCCTACACAATGTATGCGCACGAATAACATATCACATCTTGTTTTAAATTCCCGATTCGATTTATTTATTCATAGATAGTAATAATATTCATTATTTCTAAGGAGTGGTGCAGAAACCATCACCCAGTATACGTTTCCCGAGATGAAAGAAAATAATACCCGAAACCATCTGAGATGAGGATCTGCGAACACTACCTCAGGAGCGCAGCATCGTCACTGAAGACTGTCTAACTCCTTCCCACCGACGCCTGAAGACTTAAATCCGTTGCGTGGTCGCCAAGTACATAAATCTCACGGCATCACTTAGCACTTCTACACGTCGCCTACAGGTATCACTCGTGTTATGAATTAGCAGTGTACAATAGGAGCGAGCCACAGATGTACACCACGTCACGAATCAATACCAAGCCTCTTGTGAGCAAGGCCCAGGCAAATCGTCTGCTCTAACATCTCTCGTTCTCCGATTTAGAAGCAAGCGATCATTCCTAATTCTTTTCAACTTTCTTTATATGAATAAGAAAAAAGTAGTATACCACTGAGAATCTTCCTCGCGCATCTTCACGTCATTAGTAATAAATTAATTGCAATCTCTGGATCAGAATGCACACAATTAAAATATCAACATCCTTAAAAGCGTCATTCTACATTCAATTGAAATAAAACAAATAAGTCAAAATATTCAACATGTAACCATATTACATAATAATAGGAAATGTATAATGATAAAATACTAAAATTTCACGTCCACACAGAAAAATAACTAGTGTATCGATAAGGGAACATTAATTTAAATTATGTTAAAATCCTATAGTTCTCTGTATGGCACTGCATTATTGACGGATAATAAGAACTCCATCCTTACCTATGTTTTTTGCTTGCATCACCAATATTATAAATCATTAATGGTATGATTCCACATTTATCTCACTAGTAGGAAAAATACTATCCAGTTTTCTCACTGCTCTTCATTTTTTTAAATAACATTGGAATTTTTTGGCACTCAAGTACACCAAACAAAACTCATTACCATATTGTTTGAAACATACAATTGCTCAATTTGAAATCAATTAGGGAAAGTCAATTTAAAACATTCAATTCATAATAAACAAATTCTTATTACAGTAATAGAGTTCATGAACTATGAATATCCTTGTAAGATCTAATGAATATATTATGTATCCTGCGGTTAACTTCAAATCAAGTATCGCAAGCACCAGAATCTTCTACACTCGGCATACACCAGATTTTACTTCAGGAGCATCCCGTACATTCACCTTCTTATGTTTATACACATTGGAAGTGAGAGAGAATTGGGAAGAAGAAAAATAATACTAATGCTTGTAACCCTGTAAAACATTTTGAAGTGTATTTGTCAACTACCCTCAGTACTAATCAAAATTATTTTAATTTATGACCAAATCACTGATGATCTGCAATAAAACTAAATCTACATAAAATTAAATCATTAAATTATCTTATGCAAGTTAAAATTAAGTTGTTTATAAATATTCATATTTTGAAGTTCAAATAAATGATGATACCTTGGGTCCATTTTCCCATGCCCTCATCCTTACTCACCTTAATCATGCAACATTTATTCCATGTTCATGTCATTTACTTTACTAGGCCACATCCTCTGCTTAAAAAATCCACTGAATGTTATAAGAAAGTATTGATGTAAAATTCAATAGGTATGAAGGTTAATAAAGGTTAACTTTATTTATTTATTTATAAATTTTTTTATTTATTCTCCACAGAGAAATACTTTAAACCAATCAGGCTCCACAGAACTTTGGAAATGAATTGGATTTTAAGATAAACAAGGTTATGTTCTCACAAAAGGGCAAGGGGAGGATCAGGCCAAAAAACAAATAGGGTGGCGAGGCATTTGGGGAGGCCCATAAGTATTATAAGAGAAAAAACATTGGTAAAAGAAATTAGATTTTTAAAAGAGTTTTAGGGCGAGCCACAGTGAATAAAGGTCAACAATATTCATTACAGTGGAGAGGGCATGGAGTGTTTGGAACCAGGAACATCACTGAAGTCTCTTCATTAAAAAGGTGATACGATTGTTCAAGTCATGTTAACAAAAATTTAATGTTAATATGGAGAGGAATTAGAAAAAACCCTTCAACGTACGCCCTAAAACAAGGTTGTGAGTGCAAAAATAAGGATCTTGAACGCGACACACAACTACCCACAGTGAATAAACCGATCGAAAGAAAGTTTCATTTCATAAATTAAAAAAATCATGGAAACTTAGTCCAAGGTGTCACATAATCACACCTTTCCATAAACAAAAAGCTTTCTCAAAAATTAACGGTCGTTTCGTAACATCCCTCTCGGTTAAAACAGCCGGCATCAGGAGCACACGTGCCTCTTCAATTCCAGTTCTATGCGTGGAATATTTTTAACTAACGAGAAAAACAACTCCTGTATGTCCAATACAATTTAATTAAACGGGTTCTGAATGTGAAATCGGTGTTAGTGAACTTTCTGGGCACCCAAATTACGTCAAGTCGATAAATACACAAGATGGCTTCACATGTTAGAGGAACCAAGCTTGTTCACGAAAGGCCAAGATCTAGGAGAAAAAGTTAAAACATTTAACATGGATAAAGGTAAAGATAAACAACATACCTTTATAAGTTCAGGAAAAGACTGGCAGGTCCAGGAATAACCGGGATTGTTTCTGGGGAACAGAAACAGGTCACAATCAAGGTTCACTAAAGTGTGGCAGCCTGACGGCGTTGTTCCAAGGGCAAAGTGGACGCGTGGAAAATGGCGACGAACATCGATTTAAATGTACCTTCAAATATTCATCCGCGTTGTCCCCTACGAAAATATTCCGTATGAGCGTCCTTATTTTCAAAGTAATCAGTAACTATTGGAAAACAAAAAATATTATTTCTTCCTTTTGGCGTTTTGAAAAATCAATCTTGTAATCTTGATAATCGGACTATTTTACAATGCTTATCGACCGTTCCTCAGACTGATGTGATGGCAATATGATCATATGTATTGCTATAACAATTTTGAATAATTTTCTGCCCTTCATCGTATTTAGTACTTATTAGTTTTATAATTTACAAATAGATATAAGTAATCAATTATACATTATGCTATCTCTGATAAACTTTATTATTTAGTAAGTGAAAGTAAAATAAAATAATTTTTTTTCTAACAAAATAATATATTAAACATAAAGTTATAATTGAATCGTTGTAAATTAAACTTTCACATAGTATCTTCTCCCCGCGTTATTTTGCCATGCATTATCGTTTCAAGTAATGACAGAATTGCATAACCAAGGCTATCAGACAAGTTGTGTAAGGAACGGTACAAAAAGACGAAGAAACAAAACCACCTTCGATGGATTAAGGCAAATCTTCCGCTGTTCCCTTTAAATTTAAAATGTTTTCCGAAGAAACAGAAAAACAGATTTCACTTGAATTTCCTTCTTTACGTGGTAAGTTTTGATCTTCGTATTGCATCAATGTAGGAGCGAAATATGAAAATGTGAACAAGTTTTTGTTTATGTAAACAAAATTCTTGAGATTGTCGAAGAGAGGTGCGGTAACACACATTGGCACATTATATATTCAAAAAGATTCAACAACAATCTACTCAGCATGTTAATTGTCGAATTCGCCATGTTAACATTGAAAGCCTTATTGTTGTTTCAGACACATGCTACCTTGATCATGCTGGCACTACATTGTATGCCAATGAACAATTACAAGCAGTATTTAAAGAGTTAAAGGAGACAGTATTTGGTAACCCACATTCTTTAAATTTGAGTAGTCGTCACACAACTGACATTATAGACCAAGTGAGATTTAGGTAGGTGTGGTTTTAATTTTTCTAGATACTTTCTTGAAACTTATGTTAAGATTAATATTAAAACATTTTTCCTTAGGATTCTAAATCATTTTCACACCAATCCAAGTGAGTACAGTGTGATATTTACTTCTGGCACTTCAGCTGCACTTAAACTTCTTGCAGAAAGCTTTAAATGGAATGAAGATGATGGAGTTTCTGATTTAACTTCAAAGAATCTCCATAACTTTGACTCTACTGTACATAGGTTTCTCAAATGTCAGAGTGATGCAGAGTGTTCTTCAAGAGGTTTAGAGTCCTGTAACTGTGCATTAAAACCTTTTGTGGTTGAGAATCAGAAAAGTAATGGGAATGGATCATTTGTGTATCTCCAAGATAATCATACGTCTGTTTTAGGAATGAGAGAGATGGCAGCCGAGAGTGGAGCGAGTGTTTATTGTATACCACATGACAGTTCTTTCTCTATTTTAGAGAATAAGAAATCTGAATGTAAGGAATCAGGAGATTTTCCATTAAGGAATTCATTGTTTGTTTATCCTGCTCAATCGAACTTCTCAGGAGTAAAATATCCTCTTGCATGGGTGAATAAGATTCATTCAGGAGTGCTGAAATGCTGTAACTCTCTTTGTTGTCATAATTCAAATTGGTTTTGTTGTTTGGATGCTGCTTCCTATGTTTCAACTTCTGACTTAAATTTATCTCTTGTGAAACCAGACTTTGTATGTGTTTCGTTTTATAAAATATTTGGCTATCCTACGGGAATAGGAGCTCTTCTGGTGCGGAACACAAGTGGCCATACACTGAAGAAAAAGTACTTTGCAGGAGGAACAGTGCAAATATCTCTCAGTTCCCAGAGATTTCACGTCTTCCGGAGTTCCCTTAGTGAACAGTAAATTGATTTCAATACAATTATTAGTTTCTTAATTTTTTTGATGTTAATATAATGTAGTAAATTAATGTCCTCTTCTACAGATTTGAGGATGGCACTATTCCTTTCTTATCGATTGTGGCACTACGTCATGGTTTCGATATCCTTCAATCTTTGGCTGGAAGCATGGAAGAAATCAGTTTGCACACATTTTCTCTTGCAAAATATGTTCATCACAATTTATTGAAAATGCATCATACTAATGGTTCTCCTGTTGCGGTGCTGTATGGTGACACTGACTATGAAGATCTTTCTTTCCAAGGCAATATTGTGAACTTTAATTTACTGAGATCAAATGGTGAATTTATTGGTTTTGCTGAAGTAAGAATCATTTACAGCAGTGCTGTCCAACTGGCGACCCTGCAAAACTTTTTTTTTTTTTAGCGGCCCACGAGTTATACTGCATTTTTCATCACGCATTGGAGGGAATAACTTTGTGTTTTAAATCTGTCAGCATTAATGTTTGAAGTGGCATGTTTGGTGAGAGAAAATAGAAAATTGTGTTCAGAGTTACCCCATCATACATTACAATATGATAACTTTTTATTTTAATACTAAATATTAAAAACACTGTTTAAAAATTATGAAATATACTAATTAATTTTTCCACTTTGAATTAATATAAATTTGTTAATGAGAATAATAATATCACATTATGCATAAATAAATATGACCATTAGTTTTATTCATGGGCAACATTTTGCTAAACACCATTGCGTGCCAGCCCAGTTGATCGAAAGCATATAGAAAATGGCCTGTGGGCTAAGATAAGTTGGACAGCGCTGGTTACAGTATGATTTTGTGTTTATAAATTTATTATTACTCCTAATTAACTTGATAATTTTTAGGTTCTAAATTTTGCTAATTTATTTAATATCCATCTTCGTACTGGATGCTTCTGTAACCCAGGTGCCTGCCAGCATCATCTCAATCTGTCTGTGAAGGATTTAAAACATCATTTCGAGGTAAAAATGCGCAATCCTTGAAAATATCCCAGACACATTTTATTTTATTTCTAGAAAATTTGTTTCACCAATAATTGATATCTGGAAAATATTAGTATCTCTGTGTTTGTGACTTGAAATTTCAAATTTTCCTCAGACCGGTCATGTTTGTGGAGATGAAATGGATTTGATTGAGGGGAAACCCACAGGTTCAGTTCGCATCTCCTTTGGGTACATGTCTACAAAATATGATGCTGATAAATTACTGAACATGATTACCTCATGTTTTGTTGATGGTCCTGTAGTGAAGAAAACTCCTCTCTGGTGGTCTAGTTTTCAAAGATCATGTCAACAAAAGTTTTGTGTGGATAAGGATATTTGCTCTGTCGTCTCGAATAGTCGTAAATGTGAAAATGAAGAACGAGCTAAGTTCTCAGATGAGAGGGACAGAAGACAGATTTATGAAAGTGAAGGGAGACCTTCAAAAGATGAAAATTTACTCGAGTTATTAGCTCATCTTTCATTCACTAAAGTGGATGGAAGAAAATCGCAAAAGTGGAACTCAGAAAGTACTTCCAACAATTGTAATTTAACTTGCATCTTTGTGTACCCGGTGAAATCCTGTGGAGCAATGTCCGTGAATCGTTGGGAAGTTAACTCTCGAGGTCTTTTGTACGATCGAGAGTGGATGATAGTGGGACCTTCTGGAGTTGCATTGACTCAAAAAACTGAAACTAAGCTTTGTTTGATTTGTCCTACCATTGATTTGGAAAATGATTGCATCATTCTGGAATTCAAAGGTTAATCTATATTTTTATTTTATTTTTGTTCCATGGATGACAACTCTTGATAATAATAGAAAAAATTATATCCTGTTACAGGTCTGTCTCCTGTGACAGTACCATTAAAACATAATCCCAAGCTGCAAAGTAAAGGTTCCTTGTGTGAAAGTAAAGTTTGTGGAGATTTTATAGAAGGCTGGGATTGTGGAAGTGAAGTTGCTGAGTGGCTTTGTGCTGCGTTGAACAGAGATGGACTTCGTCTTCTTCGACAAGGAAGTGAAAATTGTAGAACTTCAAAATTTAAGTTGAATAATAAAAAAGTTGGTAAGTTTGTTTCTCCTTAGATTTCAGATACATAATCAGAAAAGCAAAAAATATTTGTGTGGAAGCAACAAATCATATGTGGAAGCACTATAATTTGTATTTGGAGTGGAAATATAAAAGCAAATGTGTTTTATATGCAGAGGCAGTGTGGCATTGTGTTCTTGTATGATAAGTTCTGTAACAATTCATTGAGTCTCATTGATTCATTCTTTACTGTCATGTTTTCTATATCATCATAATCATCAGACTGACTTGCTTTGAGAGCTGTAACATTCAGTTTCTTGCTAATGTGATTTATATGAGGAAGAATACCAAAAGTGTTGAGTTAAAATTAAACTTTGAGTTATATGACGAAAATAGAGACTACTTTGCTGCAAACCAAAGTTAAATATTATTTGAATCAGCAGATCTACTTTTTCGATAGAGTTTCCACCATAGGACATATAATCACAAAAAGAAAACACCTTTAAATAAACAATAACATTTATTTGTTTATAATTTTACTGCTATTAATGTCCATTATGTAATCTAATTAAATAAATAATTAAAAACTTACAACCTTTTAGGGACGAATAATATTTTTTATTTTTTGTTTCGACATGAATATACACTGTTGTCAGGTGATCAAGTCAGTAATTATAAAAATATTATTCACCCATAAAAGGTCGTATGTTTTTTATTATTTATTTGTTTATATCTAAGTATGGCATTGTTTTAATCATGCAATTTGGGCAGTGTATATCTGAAGTTCTCGTTCCTTCTTGGGAGAAGTACTTCAGAAATTATTGGAAGGTTGAAAAAGGTAATAATGGTATTAGGAGTAATACTCGTTTGTACCTGAAACTTTTCTGTAGTAAAAGTGAAATGTTTCTTGATGAGCAACCTTGTTCTGTGGTTCCTTTACTTTCCCACGCTGACAAAAAAGTAATGAAATTGTGCTCGAGGACTGACGATGTACTTCTGAAGTACTGGTGGTACAGTAGTCTGTTGACTACATGAACATTAGTTATTTGAATATTCAATTATCCAAACTAGTATCATGGAAAAGAAAGTGAGAAAAATTTATTGCAACGATGTCGATGTTGCGATTCTTAGAATGCGCAAAGACCAGCCACCTCTAAATAATCTCATTTTACTGGACAAATTTAAGGTTAGTATTTTCTCTCAAACAAATTTTTTCAGTGACCTATAAAGGAAGCCATCACCTAATAAAATGAATTTTGATTATACAAATTTTTTGTTATCTGGACCATCCCTGACAACATTAGTTTGGATAGTAGTGCTATTTACGTCTATCATCATTTTATTAAAAAAGAAACATAATTTAATCAGTTTGGATAATCAACACTCGACTGTGTTGTCTGGGGAGAGTTGGATCTTGGTTCATGGAGTTTCAATGGTAGGTTTTCCTCAATGAAAATGCATGTGTTGTAATGCTCTCTATTTTTTAACTCATGACTTCCTTGCCTCAGCTCCCTTTTTACAGTGTTTGTCTGAGAGTAACATCTTGTTTCCGTGAATAAAGAGGGGCATTTTGCAGTTTTAATCAAGAAAAGCATTTTGCTTATGTGAATCAAGTGAAAAATATCCCCAAGAACAAAGGAGATGCTATTAGGCATCACAAATGAATTTTGGAATGATTCTATTAGACAGAAAAAAAGATTGAACTTGAGTATTTGCTCTAAAAGAGCATTCTTTGAAGGAGATTGAAGGATTTTTCTTGAAAGCAAAAACTCATGTGTTAAAATGTGGCTTGACCTGTTATTTTTGGGGTAATCTTTCAAGTGAGTTGGACACCAAATATGTTCCAATTAACTCCTCTAATATCTCTAAAATTAGCATATGTTAGTTGAAAGGACAGCAACATTCTAGTGTAAATATTAATTTGACTGCATTTTTATTGAAATTCTCTCACTTTCTCCCGAAATGAAGAGTAACACATATGAATTTTTATATTTCAATTTAAAAAGCATGTCATATGAGTACTTTGAAATTTCTATAAAATTTCTCCTACGCTTTCCTTCAAATTTCATGTGCAGTTGAACCTAAGTGTATTTAGTATTCATTCCACATGGTAGTTTGATGGAAATAGTGTTATTTTGTTTGATAGTTTGTTATAGGTACAATGAGATGCTTTCTCTCTCTCTTCAACTACCCCATCATGTTACTGTTTGAAGAGTCTTGAAAACGAAAGGAAAGGTCAAAAAATTTAACACGTCATAACATTACAAAGATATGAGTTAACATAGAATCAGATGTCAAAGTGAAATTGCATTTACTTAATATGGGTTTGTTATATTTATGACACTGATGTAGGTGTGAACAAAATGTCACCTTTAACTTTGACAAGTCTCTCTAAGATTAGCAAACATGCAAATGAAGGAAGGAATACTCTAAGACGAACCCTAAAACCCCACAAGAAGCAAACAGACTCTAAGTCACGTTCCTTTGCTTTGAGAAATTCCACTTAAGAAAAAAATTCATGAATGGAGGCGCTCTGTGTCTATTGGTTTATTGTGTACTAGTCGCAGTAAATTACTCCGTGGTCCTCAACATGATCTTAGACCCACTTGACAATAAATTGTTTCTTTATTTATTGTCATTCTAATTGGCTTGATGTTGGTGTAGTGCTTGTGCACATTGTAGTCAACACTTTTACTTTGCCGTTGTTCATAAGACATGATATTTTGGCTGGATATTCGTATTTCAGAAAACTTAAGTCCATCACTATTGGCCATTAATTCAATGCTCTTGCTCTTCTGGCACTATTCTGAAATGAGTGAATGGAATGAATGTTATCTTGTGTCTTTGTTGTGTTATCAAATTGTATTCCTTTATAGCAAATAGTCCTTTTGTGACTACTATAAATATTTATTTGGATATAACTTGAATTTGTAGAAGTTGGCAATTCGTGTTAGGCGGACATATTGCATAATTTTCAACAAAGTTACATAACTTGTAGTGTACAACAGCTAAAAGTAAACGGTTCCTGGCCTAATTCCTACAAGAATAGATTTTTGCCTATTTATTGGTTTATTCATAATTCTTTCATGTATAAAATGTCTTTCACGGATCCACTTCCATGCAGCAGGCAAAGAAGAGGTTATTCTTTCTCTTGTTTCTTAAATGCGTGTGGAAAGCTGGTCCAAACTCTGTATAGCTATGAGACCATCCATAAATTACATTATGCAAAAATTACCGATTTTTGTCTCTCCCTCCCCTACCTTCCCTCTATGCACCTGTCATGATACTTCATAACCTCCTCCCTCCAATAATTACATAACACTGACTCTATCACTCCTTCCCCACATAAGAAAAAATGTTTTTGCTTGACGGATAATGTGAGGATGGATTTTGATACACTTAGTTTGTTCTTCATTGCTCTGTATTCGCACTGAATGGTGAAGTGCATAGATTACAGTGACAAATATTAATGTTAATAGTGCCCTATATAGCATAACCTGTAAATTTAGCGTGATGGCACATCAAGACTAACATCCCCTTGCCCCACTGTGAACAAGTGTTCACCATGTAACACTTGTGATTTTATTACCCACACCTTCCCCCTAAAGTACATTACGTAATTTATGGATGGTCCCTATCTAGAAACAGTATGCTTCGCTATAGTGAGATATGTAGGTACAAGAAAAATATGGCTATTTTTTGTAACATCAATAAAGTCCTTAGGGAAACAAAGCTGTTTAAAATTATTTGTTGCAGGGAACGCAAATGAACTCTCTCTCGCCAACAAAGCTCAGTTCTTACTTGTGAATATTTCTAGTATTCAGTGGCTGGCGGAAGAGTTACCTGGTAGGAACTTACCAGAAGTAAGTGTAATTGATGAGTTTCTGTTCGTATATATTGCAACTTCTCCAATTTAGCTATATTATGATTAAGTTAAGCAAAACAAGATCTGAAAAAAAGTAACTGGGGAGTAATTTTATTAGTTAGTCTGACATCTCTGCTTAAGTTAGCTCATCTAGCCTTAGAATTTTTTATTTTTTTTTTTTTAGAGATTTTCAGATTGAATTTATAGTTTAGTTAATGAAGAAAAAATAAATTTCTTATTTTAAAATGCTGTAGCGTAATTTTAAAAGTTTATAAAATCCTAACATTTTTTTACTGTTCTCTTACTCCTTAAGATTTATATTTACTAAAGTGTTCTCACTCTTAAACAAAACATATTCTTCATGTATTAAATACCACCTTACTTAAGTACATTCAATCAGGAATGTCTTTGCATGTAGTTCAATGTTTTCTTAAGACTTCAGTCGTGGTCACACAGAGGATGATCCCCCCAATTGCTTCAATTTCAAGATTCTTTATACTTTGGAATGTCTCATCTCCAGTTTCTTGGAAAATTTTATTTGTTTGAAATGTCTGTCTTGGGTGTTAAATGATCCTGACCTAAATAAAACTGTGTTCTAATGATAATTCTGACGACAAAATCGTTACAAAAAACAAAAATAAAAGTGTAGGGGACGAGTTTAGTGGTGGAATTCTTTGCACAGATTGTTGGCGTTAGAGAGGGCAATCCTTTCCTCCTCTCTGCTCAAAACATTTGTGGACAATCATACAGCCCCAAATTCTCACATCAATGATTACATCAGTAACACAGTTATTATTATTTATTTATTTGCCATATTTAGTTTTACATAGGATATAATATAATTTACAGAATATACATACAAAATTATTTTATAATACCATTCATCTATTAACATTTAGATATTGTGATTGCTTTCAATTTTTATTATATATCCATTTGCACCTGCAGGGCATTCAGAGAATCCGTGTGCAGATATAGCATTAAAAATACAGAGAAGATATAAAATAAATTCTTAAACTATATAAACTAAAAGAACATTGGCCACCAGATAGAGATAATTAAAGTAGATCAGTTTGCTAGTTTAACAGAGAGAATTAACAGCAGGAAAGTCTTGTATATAAGTACATTTATATGCAATTGACAACAACAAACTATCACTCTTGATTTTAGTATTAAAAGTACTATAAATCCAATTTTTCTGTGTTTGAAAGTTTGATAGTTTTACTAGAATTATTTTGTTTTTATCAGATCATTTGGCTATTACATAACTTATGCGATATGAAATTAAAACATTTTCTTCAGACTTTTTACACCTTATCTGTACAAATATATTTATACAGTATTTTATACCTTTGGCAAATTAACACTAGCAACTCCAGTTGTTAAGATTGTTATTAATTTTATCAATGTTGGCACTCCTCAAAAAGCTACTGTTAAAACTATTCCTACATTGTTCAAGTGAGTTCATATTGTTCTTATCATTCCAGTTGTAGTATCTTTGGAGTCCCATTTTTTCAGATCTTGGGATATGTCTCTGAGATGGTGTTTTTCTTGCCATGCGAATTGTTACAATTGTTGTTTGTTTGGTTGTCATAATAAATCATTGCAGAAGAGATTGTGCATATTTTTATCTGTGGAAGATATATAATAGATTAATTTATTAAACAAGTCATTTAAATAAATATTGAGGTAAATTTATAATTTTGACAATGTTGTTCCCCTTTTTAAAATCTAGTGCATTTCTTTCCCTAGGAAAATTTACTTCAAAGATTTCGAAGCAACCTTGTTGTGGATGCGTCTACAGCTTTTGAAGAGAACCAGTGGTCCAGCATGAAAATTGGAGATACAGTATTTGAGGTTAGTCTTTTAATAATAATAACAACAATTTATTGAACCACATAGATCATTAAAATGATATACTAACAATAGTTGCAATAACAATAAATTTTATGAATAAAAACAATATTGTAATATTAAATAATTTAACTATGTATTAATTTATCTTAAGTAAGTAGAAGTTAGCCTAAAGAGACAATTATTTTCTACTATTACAGAATATTAATAATTATTTAGGCTAGTTTTATGAGATATCTATGATAGATTTTTTTATTATTTGACTTTCATTTATGAAATCATTTTACTTGCATATGAAATATTTCATCATACGTGAAAATCTATTTTTGTACCAAAGCCATGAAATTTTATGTCATTGTTTATCTTTTCCTGTATCGTGGGTCACTTTCTGCACCTTTGTTCTTATAATTTTCCTGTAGCAGAGTGTAAGTTATGTATCTGATATTGAGGAATTCTTGTATACTGTAGTGGAGTTTCTATTGTAAGAATTGTGTAAGTTTTCTTTTGAATGCGTCTGGTGTATTAATGATAACGCAGTATATAGCTGTACACCTGCATTATGGGTTTAAACAAATCTTTTTGAATCTTTATCCGGTTTATAATTTTGGTGAATAATATGCTCGTTGTGTAAATTTGATATAAATGATGTAAAAGTGGATGGATGCCTTCTACATGCAAAAGTATTGTATCCTTCCTATAGGATCAGAAGAAAGTGACAAGAATGAATGAAGGAGTAGCCATTATTACGTGCAGTGGTGTGTGTAAGGTATGGCATGAATGACACATACCCTGAGTGCAAATCAAGGTGTGCCATTCTACAATTAGAGTGAAAAAGTGTTGGAGTGTATTGTATAATTTGTGTCCTTTGTTTGTATTGCTTGTAGTGATTGTTGTTTTGTTTGTATGTGGTTTAACTTGCTAGTTTAATTTAGTTATTTTGATTGTTTCTACAAATAAAGATTTCCGAAATTTTATTCATGCAAACTTAATACACGTGGTGCGTACCAGCGGGGACTCGAACCCGGGTCTCTTGTTTTGATCGCAAGGGTGTTAACCGCTACACCACCGGTTCGCCTTCCACAACTGTACACCATTTCCACCCAGACCTAAAGTTATAGTTATCACGTATAAAATTTTGCTCACTTGGTGTATCAAGACTATTACTGTCATTTCTAAGACAATTAATTTGAATGAAAGAAAACTCTTTCATTTGTTCACGCTGTCTAGAGAATCTTGCATCTTTATTTTCAAATTAGTCTATGTGAACCAATGAAATCTTGGTTGTTGAGAATCAGAATGATAAAACTCTCTATATGCTTAGACAAGTGAAAATTAGTTAATTTTGAACAATTGATCAGACACACAATTTCAGTAGATGCCAAGGGTGCAATTATACATCTGCTCTACTGGACATGTGAGAAGGTATCAGGGCGGTGTTTTTTTACTTGTTCATTTATCTTTATCTAGATTGTTCAAGGGAAATATGTGCAGTGCATTGTGTATGGAAGTCCATTGGTTTTTAGAAAATCAGAGTTCAAAAAAAGGCTTCAATTTAGTTATTGAAGCATAAATAACAATTATCACGGCTGGTTCTGGTTGTTTTGCTCCCCTGACACTATCAAAATTCCAGTCCCCTTCAACATACTGGATTCATTTCCAAATGTTTGTTAAGATAGTAATGTGAGATGAAATCAAATAAAAGCTGAATAAATCAAGAGCAGTAAGTTATTTGGATGATGAAGGAAACACTTTTAGATAAATGAAAATAAATAAATATATAATCAGATGACAAACACTAGAGAAAAGAGTACTCAAGTACCAAAAATGAATAAAACTATAAATAACAAAAACAGTTATATAGTAGAAATTAAGAACTTTAATTTGTTACCAAAAAATCTCAAGTTATTAAATAGTAAGAATGCAATTAAGAAAAAGCGAAAAAATTGGGTTTCAACAAATATATAATGTGTGATAACTTTCGGTCAGGTGAAAATGGCGACCAGCTGGGACTTGAACCTGGGTCTCTTGCTTTGATCGCAAGGGTT
>NNCF01127194.1:178060-189361 GCA_002313205.1 Laupala kohalensis
GGTTCGAGTCCCGGCTGGTAGCCATTTTCACCTGACCGAAAGTTATCACATACATTCTCCACATGTGGGGTACACGGAAGAAATATGTACTTAAATATATAATGTATCTATAATAAAAGTCTAACAATGTTTAAATACTGCTTAGCCCTTTAACTGGATTACAGGACTTAAGTAAAAATATATTGTTTATTGTGATAATAAGTATAATTGGAATACAACTAAAGAGTTACTTAATATATGAAAATAAAATGTTCTTGCATGCATGCAAGAACAGATATCTAATGCCTCTGTAATTTTTCTAGTTAATAAATAAATAAGTGATTAATAATAACATTAACTTTCTTACTGTTGCTTCTTAATGTTGTGTGAAGTGTTTGTGATGATTCAAGTGTGATGGATACAGTTGTCCGATTTTTCAGGTTGAAGGTCCTTGCACTCGTTGCCAAATGGTGTGCATCGACCAGCAGACTGGAGAGAGAACAAAGGAGCCTTTGAGGACTTTGGCTGAAGCACTACACGGCAAAATGAGATTTGGAATTTATTTGAAGCATCATCCTCATACAGGAGTATTGAGGGTGGGAGATGAAGTTACAATACTTTCATGATTGAATACCTTGAAAATACTTCTGCCTTCTGTTATATTCTGCAAAATATGTATAACAATCGGTAAAACCGTCCTGATTTGAGTGGTCCAAGGAATGCCTGGCCTTAGGAAGATTATGGAGTTTTATGCTCATCTACTGCTTGACCCCTGCACAAAGAGGAAGAGATGGCTTCAGTTGTCAAACGACACGACAATCATTTTTAATCAGGCTGATTAGATCTGCGTAAAATCTCATCATCTTAGAAAGATTTGAATTCTAGTTTTGTCTTAATATTTTTAAGTATTAATTCATAATGGTGTAGGCTAGTAAGGGATAACATTTTGAGTTAAATTGGGTAGATTTGTAGAAATATATTTACTATTCTGGGTTAAAATCATGGGCAATGCATATAGTCATGATGTGTTTTTCTCGTGGAAGGGAAGGGAAAGCGTGGATGACATTTTTAAGTATCATTTTTACCTACCTCGTCAAAAGCTCAAAATGGGTCTGTCTGAGTATACCCAGACCCATCTTGAGACCCCACCCAGTCTCAGGTCAGATGTCAAAGAAGTGTCCTTTCTTTGCATATCTGATATTAACATGACTATTTTATCATATTCAAATTAAGAAGTAACTGAATTCAATTTGTTAATTAAAATTGAAGTTATACCATGTCTTAAAAAGCTATTCCATGCCATTATTCTTCTTGGATCGGGTATTTTCATTGTTCTTAGTGACAAACTATCTAGTCTACTGCTGTCATCTTCTTTTGACTATTCAGTATTTCATTTTTATTGCATTTTTGAGGATTAGTTAGTTCATTATCAATGTAACTAGCCGATGTTTTGAGTCCATTTCCAGAGGCCTGCTATTTATGTCCATCTGTCACCATCATTGTCATCAGATCTTTAGTATCTGGTTTACATGGCTATCAGATCATTGTCTGTATGTGTACTGAATATATAACTCAAGCAGCAGAGAAAATCAGCATTTACCACCATTAGGCTCTTTTCTTGGGAGTCCCTATTACCGTATTTGCCTGAATATAATGTTATAAAATGTATGGAAGTAATGTACTTTCTCTAATAGACTTATAATGCTTACCAATTACATGAGTAAAAGTATAACTATCAGTGATGGTTTTCATATTTTTGATTGCTTCCTTGCATGATTGTAAGGGTCCTAATTTCGCCCCTATTCTGATGGTCTTTTTCTGGCAGACCAGTACCCTATGGGTTGGTCCTTGTGATACCTTCCTATACCACGAGCCCACATCTCAAACGTGATTTTGCAGGTGCATAGGTTGCTGTATCACCCATATTTTAGAGTATTATCACACGTTGTGCAGTGCACACCATGTTCACTTGATCATCCTAGAAGAACAGTGTGTTGAATCTTTTATTAATCCGAGGTATTTGTTTGTTGTTCTGTCCTGTTCAGACCTGGAACTTCTCTGATGTTTTCTTTCTTGTGTCCAACTCAATTGGTAGGTTTTGATTTCGTTTATCTTTATGTTGGTTACATTGTACTGCCATGTTCAAAGCAATATATGAGCTTTTTTCGAGTCGTTGGATTCCTTATTGCTTAACTATAAGACTGCGTCATCCGCATACATTTTTGCAGGACACTTTTGTTTCAGGTATTTAGGGAGATCTTAGGTATAAATTGTGTACATGAGAGAACCCAGTATTGACCTTAAGAGATTTCTCTGATTATTTCCAGAGCACATACCGTTTCGTTAACTGTGTTTTTAATCTCCACTGCAGTAGGGTTCTTCCTTGAAGTTTTTTGAAGACCTTGGCCTCTAATATTTCAGAGTTGGAATCCCATGCCGCCTATACCTATTTGGTCACCAGTTCCAGCTGTGGCCTTTTTGATTTTTCCTTTGGGTGTGTACTCATTTTGAGAATGCAGCATCCAATCATTACATATATCTTCCATTGGAATCGCTTATTGATGAAAATGTTCAAAAGCTTTCGCAGGCCGGTCATTCCACAAGGGATGATCACCATTTCTGTGTTTAAGTCATTTATCCTCCTCTTCCCCGTGTCTGTCAAATACCCAGTGAAGGAGCCTGACACCGAAATTGCCTGCTTATGGAGCAATTATCCCGATCACCTTCTTCCAAGAATATTTAGCCAATCTGCAGTAATATCGTTGTTGACTGAGCCCAACTTATTGGCGTGGATGTGCATGCCTGTGGGAAAGTTTCTTTTGTAGACTGCATATGGAGGTAATTTCTGTCCCTCAGCAGAGATGGGCAGCATTATAGTAAATCATGTCTTTTCATTTCCTGTTGTCTATTAACAGGGAGTGACTTCACTCCTTTCGTGTTCATAGTTGACCAAGTGCTTGGATGTCTGATCTGCATTCCCTATGTGACCCATTAAGAAATCAGATCTCTTTCTTAGTGCAATGATGTATCTGAAAACGTGAACTCATAGTTGGTACAAAAATCATAGGATCACACTTTTACCTTAGAAATTTTATTAGTTTTTACAAATAATCCTGAGGAAGCTTCTGGGCTGAAGTGATGCGTCATCGAATACTCGAATTGTTTCACTTCATCAACCTCTACAAACCAATTGAAACTCACTATATGTTCTCTGATCATCTTGTAAGCTTCACGCTCAATCGTTTTAGGACAGATGGATCAGGTTTGGGTCCTCAATTTCGAGCCATCTTAGGACTCTAAAATATTCCTTACTCTGGTCTGTTACATTTCAACTTCTCCTCTTGACCTTTTGCTACATCCACATGAACTTAGTCTCCACTCTGAATTCTTCTGCTGCTGATTCGTTTCCTTGTGTCTTAGCATAATTTAGAACACACTGTGTCATTTGTGTATCGAAACCTCTTGGTTTGCCCAACTTTCATCGTGGTGAAGAAGATTCCAGAAGATTTGATTTAATTTTTTCTTTCAAAATCTCCTAGAACTCAATTTTATGCCATTCCATACACCCCCGCCCCCCAAACTGGTATATTGTGCGAATCAACTCCTCTCATGTGACAATTGTAGTTCAAAACCAATAATAAATAATCTTTATTGTCAAAAAAGCAGTTGCAAACTGCGTATGACCACATAGGGGGCAATAAACTTAAGTTACTTTCCGGAAAGAAGCAAGGGACCATCCCATCAATTCCGATCAAGGGCCCATAGGCAGTGGAGTATTTCATTTTTATAAAAGAAAGGTACCCGCGGCTTTGCTTGCGTGAATTTTGTAATATCTCTGTAACTTTATTCTTTCTCACATTGATATTCAGTGAAAATGTTATCCATTAATGGTGGAGGTTTGACAGTATTGGTGTGTGTTAATCCCTCATTTTCACTGATGTAATGGAGATAAAAGTTTTTAGAGAACACCAATTTCCCATTTCATCCCCTTAGCGACGAATTTTCATAAAATCCTTTCTTACCTTCCTTTTTAATACTTTTTCGTGTCACGCTCTTCCCAACCTTCACCTTTAGAGGTGTCATATGCATAATGTACATTGTGTAGAAACATAATATTATTGCAAATACAATTATTCATCTCAGAATACACAAAAACCATGGACTGGACCCTAATATTGTTTTTTTAACGTTATTTTTATGTCTCGCTGTTCCCACCCTAACCCTTAGGATACCGTGCCACTATGTGATCTCATCTTAAACTTAATGGCATTGGTAGTTTTAAAATCTAATCAACCCTTATACTATGGATCCAATGCAATTTTCATATTTTTATATTTCAAAATTAGTTTTCAATTCTTTTTATCCATAAACTACTTTCCAACAACCCCGTCCACCCTCCCAAGGGGTGCTAGTGGTGTTTGTTTCATGAGGGCTGAGTTCAGACTTACACGATATCGGTACTTCACTAGCAGCTCCGCCACGTCGAAAATTATGGACTCGTCACTGGCATGTCACGTTCGATGACTTTTTTCACGGCATCTCCTTCCCTAGGGGTGTTGGAGTTTATGCCGGGCAATTGTGAACTTTGACGTCTTCGAGAATGTCGCTACTAATTTCAGCCGCCCCGAAAACTACAATCTCAACACCAATAACGGTTACTTTCAATTACTTTTACATTTCTCTTCTTCTCACCCCAACACAAGTGTTTATCCTTACAGGTGGTGATCTTGAACTTATCGGGCAATGAGGGTGTCACTTCATTTCAGAGGTATATTATCTGCTATGTGGACTGATTGTTAACTTACAAAGCACCTGGGATGCTCTTATCCATCTCAACAGCACCAAAGAGTATGGTTTCAATCTAATATCGGATTATTTTATTATTTTTGCATGTCATCCCTTTCTCACCCCCTCCCTTGGGGTGCAAGGGATGACTTACCCCCACAGTGCTTGTTTTCATGTAGTCAAATCATCTATTTATCAACTTTGTTCCAGGCACTTGATACAAACAAAACATTCCAACTCCCATTTCATCCCGTTAGGGGCGCATTTTCATAAAATGCTTTCTTAGCTGATGTCTACAGCTTAAAAGGAACTCATTTGCCAAATTTCATGTTTGTAGGATTTATTGTTTTTGATATTTCATGATTAGTCTGTTGGTGGTATTCCGATTTTTAAAAAAAGCAAGTTTTTACCTGTCACAGGTGTGACATCGATATAATAGGTATATAAAAACACAAGTGCATTCGAATGCAACATTGTATCAAAACTTCAAGTCAATCGACCGACTACTATTCGAGTTTTGCGAACACAAACATACGCTGGCTAAATGGAAAATCCGTCACTACCAAGACCAGGATGAGGCTGCCGAGATAATGAACACAACTGTCCCAAGGCTGCGTACAGTTAGAAATAAACTATTGAAAAACAAAAAGGAGCAAAATCAACNAAAGGAATTTAATCAGTATCTAGAGTACTACAACAATGGCGTGATAAAGTATGGGATATATTAACATCATTTACATCATCCGAAGTCATGTGGAAAACAATTTTTATTGGAAAATTGAAACTCGCATTAACTTCTTTTATTAAAATCTGTAAATTTTTTCACATTATTGAAACAATAGCAGATTAGAAAACTTTTAACTGCGGATTTAAAGAGATTCAGTTTATTAATATCTTTTATATTTTTGGGAAGGGAATTATACAAAATTATTCCTGAATGATAAGGGACTCTTTGACAAAGAGTTGTTGTTACACCAGGATGATAAGTATTAGCCTTATTACGAGTGTTGTGTTCTATTTCTTCTAAAGCAGGGGCTGGATTTTAATAGTTCTGTTTTAACAAACACGACTACTTCATAAATGTATATGCAAAGGAGAGGGAGAATATTTAATTATCTAAATAAAGGTTTACATGAATTTCGGGGGTGAGATTTACATATAATCGAATTATTCTCTTTTGGATTCTAAAAGTTTGAATGCTCTGATTGGATTGGCCCCAGAGGATATTGCCTTACCATTAATGAGAATAAACATTTGCAAAATACATGCAGCGAGAAAATGGTTGACTAACAATGTTGACTAAAATTTGGAATGCATAGCATTGTTTGCTTAGTTTGGAATTCAGAGTATCGATATGGCAATTCCATTTGAGGTTGTCCTGTATATGAAGCCCTAGCCAATGACAAATGAATTGTCGTGTTTTCGCTTCTAATACCTAAGCTTGTCTTGGGATGAGAGAAGAATCATTAAATCCTCTATCTCTTGTTTTGAATGCAGCGTCTGTTTCAAGGGGAAATTTTTTGATCCTGTTTTCTCTGACAGACCCAGTGGCACAAAATCCCTTCTATTTCAGGACACTAAACAAAGCAAAGATGAGAGAAAACAGTCAAAATATATTGCTTAATATAATACTTAACAACTCAACTGCCAAGTCCTCGGTATGATGTTATGTAGAATCCAATGAATGAGAATCAAAATAAATAGCCGTTTCTGAACCAGGGTTCCATAATTTGGATCGTAAATTCACTGTCTTGTTTTTCATGTACTTTTTTTTTTTAATGTAGGATGCCCTAAATAAGTAATAGTCCTAAGAAAAGGACTATTTCTTCATTAAATGGAAAACTTGGAAAAAAGACCCAAGTTGTATAAAATTTTTGTTCAGCTTTCCAAGAAAAGGATGTAACTGAGAATAAATCCTTTTTGTCAACATTATGATGTAAAGTCTGTGAAATGTAAACACTCTTTCATGAGCCTGAACCTGTTTTTGCTGCAAGTTTTTCATATCAATTCTTCTCTTTCTCCTTTATCTTCATCGCCACCAGAGCACATTGAGTTGAGGCAGCTGAGATGGATGGGAGCCGGGAAGTAGTAGCATTACAAACATTTAATTTAATTTATTTTCAGATGATGATGTGGTCAAAGTTGGGTCATTGTTTTTGGTGCCAATGAGATAAACCCGTTTTCTTTTTTTGCCTTGAAAAGGATAGTGTAGTGTGCACATGAGCTGTANGCCGACCCTGAACCTGCCAAAGTTCTCCCTCATCTGACTTTATCGCTGTGTCTCCAGTGTCACCGGAAAATGTATCAGTTATCATTTCATAGTTATGGGATGCCAGTGTTGTACATCGCTTCTGTGTAAAACATTTCACAGAGCAGTCGAATGTCACGACCTGTAGGTGGTCGCACAGCAGAAATACCACAAACAGAAGAGTCCGTAGCGTGTAAATACATCTTCGTAGCGCAGTGCTTTCTTATATTGTGAAGCGAATGTGTTGGTTTTTGCGTGTAACACTGATTGACCTTTTCTGGAGGTCAGATGAGGGACATTCTCATGGGACACACCCATTGTATCAGTCAGAGTTCGGACGAAAAAATGAAAAAAGTTCGAAAGGTGAGAGATATTCACATTTTTTGGGATTCAGTTGTCGTCAAGCCTAGACAAATGACTTCTTTTTTTTTCTTCACAATATTTTCAACAGATTTTTCATTATATCATTTGGCAGGTTTTTTAGTACTTTGGTTTTTTTTCTTCATGGGTAATNGATATTCACATTTTTTGGGATTCAGTTGTCGTCAAGCCTAGAGAAATGACTTTTTTTTTTCCTTCACAATATTTTCAACAGATTTTTCATTATATCATTTGGCAGGTTTTTTAGTACTTTGGTTTTTTTTCTTCATGGGTAATTGATTATTTTTAGTGGTTGATTTTCTTTAGTCTTCATAGTTTCTACGTTTTGAATTGGGAGTTTCGTGTGAAACATGAATTTACTTGATTGGCAATGTACTTCAAAACTGGCAGCCACTTTTTTCACGAGGTCACCTGTTCTCTCCCCTACAACTTCATTGTAGCTAATTCTTCAGTGTTATGTGGAATCTATCCTGCTTCAAGTTCATCTTTTGACTCTTCTTCCAATAATGAAAGAAGTTAAATAAATAATTAAAAACTTGCAACATTTTATGGATGAATATAATATTTTTATTTTTTGTGAATAGCTCACTACGTTTCGACATGGATTTACACTGTTGTTAGATGATCAAGTAATAACCTAGATTACTTGATCACCTGACGAGTAAATCCACGTTGAAAAGTAGTGAGCTATTCACAAAAAATAAAAATATTATATTCATCCATAAAATGTTGCAAGTTTTTAATTATTTATTTAATTACTTTCATTATTGGAAGNTAGAATAAAAGAAGTTCTTACAGTGGAGTCTTTATAATTTAAAAAAAAATTATGCGATGTTGGCCACACACTTCATTCATGAACTTTGGAGTTTTGAATTGAATCAATCTGTTTTTCTGCACTTATAAACAACCAATGTTGAATTAGAAACATTGTCAGTCAACTTCTCAGGTCACTCAAAATCAGTTTTTGAAAATACTCCAACGTCAGTAGAAAAAAGTACAATTACTTCTTCCATTCCTGTACATTCTTGTGCAACAAAAAGTTTATGGTGGTATTTTTCTATTCTCGCTACACATGTCCTTTACCTACATTCATCATCATTCAAAACCCAAATAGTCCAGAACAATGGAGGGGGGGGGGGAGAAAATGCAGAGGAGTCATATGGTTCGTACTTGACCCCCGGCTAAAATGGGTGAAACGACTATTCTGTTTCAGAAAAACTTCTGTTATCAATGTTCTGTTACCTCAGAACATTGGATTATCCAGATCATGCTAGAGGACTGTCACTTTCCAGAAAAATCTAAATTATGTAATATGGTAGAACCTCTCTAAACCAACCTAGGATCAACCGGTCCTCATTTTAACCAACCTATACTGTTGAACTATTTTTGTATCTCTTTCAGTGGATAGTATGACTCAAATATTGATTGTTTGACGAGCCTTTCCTGTAAAATTCTGGGAAAATAAAACTGGGTGACACAGTGTTAGGTGTGTTTGTTTAATTTTTTAGCGTATATACATACATTCGTACATAAAGTTTATGTATGTACATACTGTGTGCTATAGAAAGAGTTGCAATAACATCTCATTTGCTTGTTTATTCAAATTGTAGACTCTTTCTGAATGAAAATCTCTTTTTTACAGGAACCTAAGATTAATTAGCCAAACAAGTAACTGGCTAGGGTCTCGGTCCGGACCAGACCGGTTTCAACTGTATAATAAAGTACATTAATCATGTTTTTACCGTACTTCACTCTAATTTACCATGCTGTCGGAAACTTTTGGCATATTTTAATGTCATCTTTAGCCAAACAACTAAAGCTCCTCTGGACTAATTCACATGACTAGAGGATTAAATCATTCCATACAGAAATTTTTTAAATTGTGGTGAAGCACTATGCCAGGTAACATTGTGTTATATTGAATGAAAATGGGAGACGGGACCAGGACGAATGTGGGAGTTCAGCTAAATGTGCTGCTGTGCAACGAACTTTGCCATCCCATTGCAGGCCCAGATGTGTGTCTGTGGGGCTTACAGGTTGAATTTCAATGGTAGACTGGGCCTGGAGACGTATGGAATGTCATAGTTCATTGTGCATCAGCGTGCTAAGCTGAAGTTTCCCTAGTTCTAATCCAGATCCCGTCTCCTATTATAATTCAACATAACATAATTAAATCATTTCATTATTTTGTATTTTAGTTGCTGTCTCTCTCTATATCTCTGTGATGTTCTGTAAAATTACTTTCTCATAATATTGTGTAAAGTAATAACAATTGATGTATTTTATATAGGTTTATAGTGTGTTGCAATTAGGGCGAACTGTGGCGTAGTGCCTAATGCGCTTGCCTTTTACCTCTGGAGATGCCGGTTCAAACCTGGTCCGATCCAAGTAGAATCCAAGGTGGTGGACGAAGCGGTGTTCGCGGCAGGTTTTCTCTGTGTTCTTCCGTTTCTCCTGCCTATCATTCCACCACAACGTTCACTCATCATCATCTCACCGCCATATTAATTAATCACCCGCCCCGGGGAGGTGCGACAGGAAGGGCATCCGGCACCCTAGGATTCCCCAGCCAAATCAGCAACCCCCATGCCCCAATCATCTACCATATCCATCTAGCTGACCCTGCTTTTTGCGGGACAAACGCTCAGGTAGAAGAAGAAGCATACTGCAATTATTCTGTCATTTATAACTCATATGGAGTCTTTATTTGCTTAGAGAAGCTTTTGTGGCAAGAGTTGTATTCCAGTGTGTCTGATATTGACTAAGCTGTGAACTGTATTTTGATTTTGACTGCCATGTCTGTATGTCAAATTTTGTTGGTGCGGTCTTCTTTCTCTGTCATGTCGACACACAGTTTACTAACTATTCTTTATTACTGTTGTCTTTGGTCTCTTATTATCATTGTCTATATGGATGTTATGCATATTGTATTGCAAATTTATCTTTGTTGTGAATTCTTTTTTCTTAATTGTTGTGATACATTTATGATAAACTTTATTGTGAAACTTCACTGACTAGTATTTGATATAAAGGAAGCTTGAATGTGATAAAGTATTTGTTTAATCTCTTGCAAATTTAGCACAATCTAAACAAAGTAATACATGATTTATATTATTTTATTTTTTTGTGAAATGTATGAAAGCATTAGCACACGGACACCCCTTGTACAGAATTTATGTGCAGAGATTATTTTAATAAATATACTATTTACAAATGTTTATTGTAGAAGTTGTTCATTTCCCTTTAATGTGCAACTATGTCATTTCCCATTATGTTAAAAAATTCCAAAGTGCATTTTGATGTTGCAAGTGGAAGTTTCATGTGGAGAAAAGAAGTTTGGGAAGTCATTATTTGCATGGAGAGAGTTTTTTTAAAATTATTTATCTTAGGTACCTCTTGTCTGTGAGATGTCAATGATTACTATCATTATGGTTTCCATCTAGACATCGGGGTTCTCACAAAGTGTTTTAAGAAATAATATGATTCTTTTTCCAAGTATCTGATGATAACTGACTGTCTTTGTGAAGTGTTGGTGGCTTTGCACCTTGGCAACAACAGAACAGGAGAGTGCGAGTTCAATCCCCCGATTTGTTGAAGTGGGTGAGGTTTTCAACTGGGGTTTCCCTCACTCCAGTCTAAGTTGGTTCAGTCCTGACCCATCCAATATATCTCCTTCCCTGTTTATTTACCCTTATCATGTGGCAGGGTGGAAGAGTAGGACTGATGGCTGCACCTGAGCAACAACTTATGAAAACTTATGAAAGGACCGCATCATTCAGGAATCGTTCTGTATAATTCCCTGCCCAAGAATATAAAAGACATTATGAAATTGAATATCTTCAAATCCGCGGTTAAAAACTACATCCTGCACCAGTGCTTCTACACTGTAAAAGAATTTATTGATTTTA
>NNCF01127194.1:217174-234179 GCA_002313205.1 Laupala kohalensis
CTACAGCAATGGCGTGATAAAGTACAAGACGGATTTAACTTTTATTAAAATCAATAAATTCTTTTACAGTGTAGAAGCACTGGTGCAGGAGGTAGTTTTTAACCGCGGATTTGAAGATATTCAATTTCATAATGTCTTTTATATTTAAATTCGGGTCATTCATATCCAGATTGTTTCAAATCTTAGTAATTTTTTTTTCAGATATCGCCGATATCATTCTTCCCGTGTCTATTAGTACTCTAACGACCACCAACCGTTACAAGCACCTAAAATGAAGGGACAAATCCGCGAATATTCGCGTCTATTTGATTCGCTCTCTTCTAGCAAATCTCCTCCCTCCATCACCAGTGAGGCAACTACGGGCACCTCTATGCTCACTCGCACATGCGCATTGAGTTCGGCGTAGAATCCCCCCCTGTCAATCCGAACCCTTCCCGTTTGTCGCCTCGTGAAATTCCGCATTCGTTTCAGACTGGCAGGGTTGCGTACCCCCTATTCTGATTCGGAACATTTTCCCTTAATTAGTTTACTCCCTCCGTTTTTTTCTCTGAAAATTTTCCTTTTTGGTTCTGATTCGCCTCTCCCGACTTCTCTTTTCTCTCATTGTTCGCTTGTTGTCTGTCTCCTTGCGAAATTTTACGCGAGGATCGATTTCGAGCCTTCTCTACACTCTACGTCCGTACAACCAACGTTGCCTCTCCACCTGCCTGCACCTTTGAATCTGTCGTTGATTTGGTCATAATAACCAAGTAAGGTTAATAGCTTCTCCAAGGACGCACGAAGCGCTGTTTTAGAAGATTTCGAACACGAAAAGGAAACAACCTTTTATTACTACGAAGGTTCTTTCCTCAGTACTCACTTCCGTGTCAGACATCTTTAAGGCAGATATTTTCCGGTTTGGAAAATCTTGCATTTTATCACTTCCTGTGTCGTTTTATATCTCATTTATCGCGGTTAATTTGAAATTAAGTTGAGGTTCGAGACCCCAGTACCGCTCAAGAAATAACTTCTTCCACGTTACAATCGTCGGGATATGGTACCAGCGTTTCACCTCACAACTAATACTTGTCCTAGAAAAAGCAGGTTTTTAGTTCGTCCGAAACGTTTTCCTTTTGTGAAATATGCTTTATTACCTCGTGAATAATCCTTTTCTCCACCTCGATCATTCCCTGTGAATTTTAATTGGTTCGTTCCCCATGCGTAGCTACTACCTACGTTTGGTAGTGACATTTTTAACTCCAACTCTTCAAACTGCCTTTTCGTGGAATTTCTCCTTTCCTGAACAGATTGTTCAACAACTTCAACACTGTATTTAAATAAGATGTGATTATTAGCCATTTTTTCATTAACCTCTTTGACGTCACCCTCTACCAGTCGCAACGACGTTCGCATTTTCGTCGCTAATTTATTTACATCGGTTTTTGTTTTTAAATCTCGGAATTCTCGATACCAGCTTGACGTTGTCGAGCCCTAAAGCCCCACAAAAAAAGTCCGGATACCTCGCCTACCTGCGTAGTGACGTTTTCCTCAACTTCCTTGAATCTCGAGTTCATCGTCGCGTACCAGTTTTCCTGATTGGCTTTTCATCTCTGAAATTGCCGCGTCCACTTTCTCGGTCATGTATTGTTCGAATGTTAGTAAGCGTAAATTTACGGCGACCTCTCTCGACTCGCTGCTTCACTCTCCTCTACCTTTTCCGTGATCACGCTCAGTCGAACTGAAAGGCTTAGACTGTTCATATCTGTCTTTTTATTTTGCGTATGAAGGTTTAAAGTACTATTCAACTCTGTCATGTTATTTTCCACTCGAAGGCCAAGATTGTTTAATTTAATTTCCAATTCTGTCGAGATAGCCTTAACAATTTCTTCAAGTTCGTTACTTGGCGCGTGACGTTCTACTTCAGGTGCCTCGACCTCTGAACCTTGAAGCGACATAGGTCTCCCTGTCACATAGGCCTATTTGTCCTGCCTCGCGCTCGTCGTCACATGACTCCGGTATCGACAACGGTCTCACGGTATTTTTGGAAAGAACCCTTCCTTTCCGCCATACTGAATTACAATAATAAAAATTTCAAAGTAATTAATAATTAATCACTATCCTTCCTGCGTTTACGTATAAAGTTAACAGAAGAGCAATTATTTCCTAATGGTATCACAATTCAAAAATAATAACAAAAATATTCCGTCAGAGGTACTAAATTAGAAACGTATTACCTTTCGAAGGCCCACGTTGTATTACCAGTTGTCCTTAAAGAGGTTTTCTTACCTTCTGTTCTACCCTGATGCTTCATTCAGGCGTCGTCTGCTCTGACGTCCTCCACGTAGTTCCTTTCCATTCGGGTCCCAATAGTTGGGCGCCATTTTTGTGAGTTAACACGACACACTCCCGCCCCACCCGGTGTAGCCGGCGAGTCCGTAGAACAACTCCCTTTCAGATTTAGGGAGGGCGTCCGAATGCTCAGCTCTTCCGGGGAGCTGAAGGAGCTACTGATGGCCGCGTGTGGAGGGACCGGGGGAAAACACACATTATTCAACATTTAATACACGCTCACACCACAAGAAAATAATAAAAAAAATTGAGAAAGAGAGAAAAGACAACAACAAAAATCAATTGTTCGTACCGACCAATCTGTGACGAGAGAATAAAAGATTATGTTTGGGCCGAGAAGCCTCGACGAGTGGCCGAAACGACCTGCACCTGACGGAGAGTGGAGAGGGACATGTAAGACCATCATCCGACCATCATCTGACGAGCGAATCCTTTTTTTACTCCGTCACTCACCTTCTCACCATTGGCAGCGTGGGGTCACGCAGCGTGCGCTGTCGCGGCGAACGGAGCGGGAAATACAATAACTATGGAATGTTCATCATTTTACTTGTGCTAGATGATGTGTACAGTAAAACCTCGTTATATTAACTTTATAGCTGACAAATAAATTACTTCAGTATAACGAATGTATCCCTTACCCGCTCCAACAAAACATCTTAATAACACCTTCCTTTGTGTATCTCAACGCAAGCCTTAAGACGCCGTTTCTTCCTGTTCGTGACGAAGCATAACACAGTCCATTTCACACTGATACCCCGAGCTTCCAGCAATGTAGTAAAATGCACGAGAACATAAACCTCGTCTTTTTCATTTCTTTACGATGTGATGGAGCTCCACGATCTGTACCGCGGAACGTTACTTCCGGAGTAAATTTATGTTGCCCTGAAAAGAAGCTGAACGATGTTGCTTCTTACAACGCGACAGAACCACATCTAGCAGAAAGACACTGGAATACATTTACTACTGTCACTTGAGGAAGTGCTTCAGACCTCAGACCTATTCGTCGTAAAGGATACACCGCACAGCGCTTTTGACACTTTTGGGGACATTTTTGACACAGAATGTCTCAGTCTTGGGGAGAGAAAACTTTTTCTAGAAGAATTGTTCCCGCAAAGACGGTTTGAACTCTCCAAAAAGTATTAAGATTATATTTAAAATTAGATATAAATGAAAATTATTCTTCTGTGATGATTTGTTTTCGTTTTATTTAATGTTCCGAAGAATTGAATAAATTTATTTCAAAAAAGCGCTTAAAAACTGCGTGTGACCACGTGGAGGACAATAAACTAACTTACTCTCTCAAAGCAAGCAAGGGACCGTTCCGTCAATTGCGATCAAAGGCCCTAAGGCAGAGGCGAAGGATTGAAAAGATGAGAATAAAGAAAGTTAGCTACGTGTTGTAATATGAACAGAATAGGAACAAATTTTTTTTTAAGAAAACAAATTAATTGACAAGTACGTAATATTATCTGTCTATAGATTACTCAGAATTTATAGTCAATAATTCGTAACGATTAAAATAGATCTAAAATCGATATTAATTATTACAGTAGATCGCCTCCCTTAAGCATTGTTTTTTAAGTATAGTGTTGTATTTGTAAATGGGAGGAAATGTAGCTTGGTGCTATTGTAGCTTATCTACATGGAGCGATAGGAGTTGGGTGGTAGGGGCTATAGTTAGTAGGTGGGTTTAACCAACAACTTGACCCGCGTGGAGGGGTTAATAGAAGTAGTTAGTAATAGAGTTATCGATACTAGAAGGAGCTGCATAGAAGGCAGGAAGGTTTGATTTTCAGTAGTATATAACTATATGAACTGGGACATTAATGTGAAAAGCTACAAATTTTTCTGGCCCCACCGGGAATCGAACTCGGGATGACTCGGTGATGAGCGACAACACTACCACCTGAGCCACGGGTGGGGCTATTTTTATTTTGTTACCAAAATAAATTCATTTATTTGCTTATGTGCTACAATCACCGAATGATAACAGAAAGCAGCTGTCAAAATCTCGTAAATGCTAATAAAATCTCAGTCTACTTACGAGATTGTTCAAAATATTTTAATTATACACTTTAGGTCCATTTCTGAACTCTATTGAAGTTCAATACATTGCGCGTCCTCGGTTGTGTATTATTGCGTTCGGCGGAATACAGTTTTCGACCTTCGTCGTATTGTTACAAGTGTTTAACAGCAAGAGAACAATAGAACACGAAATAAAGGTAAAAAAGAACAATACGTTAATGTTAGAAAATATAACAAAAATAAACGTGTTTCGTAAAAAGTTCATTTGTGGAGTAAATGTTGTGTGGGGTCCATTTACGTGTCATACACTGTAATAAATTTTAAAATATAAAAAATGCAGTAAAGTTAATATCCTCGTGTCATTTTGAAAGTAGATTCTCCTGTACCATTTATACATTGCGTAGAAGCGAAACATCAACCTACTGTATACTGTGAACAGAACCATTGAAAACTGGAATTACTTACTTGCAGCAACATTTTCCAACTTACCAAGAAGAGTAAAATGTTTCCTCATCCGTCTTCTTGCTTCGTTGAAATAGGATCATATGTGAAGTGCAATGAAAGTGTAGTGAGGTGATTGGAGTCTAAGGGTATAGAAAAATGCTCAGAGTGAATAGTAGTAGTGAAGTGTATGTGATTGCTCTCAGCAACCCTGTTTTGGTTTTATTTTTTATAGTTATTAATTTGTTTTATTTATGATATAGCAATTACTTTTAAACTAAGGGTATAGACTGAGTAATGACATATGTGTGTGTATATTGAGCGTGTTTCTGTAACTTTGTATGCAAAAAATGTGTTTGTGTATGTATGTGACTATATGCACATACTAACCTCATGTAGATAATTAATTTCTTAAATGTAATTTCTTTCTCGTTGTAACCATGTGTAATAATTTTCTAAGCATTTTATTCCGTTTGTGTGTGTATTTTATAGATATTTTTATATACATTGATGATTTGTTTTTTTTAAACTTCGTATTATTTTATTATGTATTCTTTTCTATCTGCCACCGAGCATTGCTAATAAATTATTATTATTATTATTATTTTTATTTTACGAAGGTCTACTACATTCGTGCAACAACATTTAGAAGCAACGGTGCCATTAATACTATTGTTTTCATTGACCTCGGATTTTGGTGATTTTAATAGTTACGATTTATTAGCAATATTTTCGTATAAATTTAAAGAACTTATAACAAAGTATCTGTTAAATAACTGTTCTGTTATAATCTAATGAAAATTGGATATTATAACAAGCAGCTAACTATTTTTATTCTTATCTTAGAAGCGTATTGAAATGTTTCAATCCTTAGCCTCTGCCTTAGGACCCTTGATCGGAATTGATGTGATGCTCCCTTGCTTGCTTCGGAGAGTAAATTAGTTTATCATCCTCCGCGAGGTTAAACGCAGTTTGCAACTGCTTTTTCTCGATAAAAATTTATTTATTTACTAATAACAGCGTTCTCCCAGTAAGACTCTTTTACTTTTGGTAAGTTGTTAAAAGTTTTATTTATAGTTTTATTTATTGTATAAAATTGCTATACATAATTAAAGTAGAAACATGTCTAGTTGTAATAATGTAATGATAGTGAAAAGAAAACATGATAAAGTAAACAAAAATAATATTTCCTCTACATGTATTTTGTAAAATTTTCGCAAAGAATCATTATCTTCACAAAAAGTAGTATTTTAAATTTTCCCCGTGACATTGTTCAAGAGCTGTAAAATATTGTATATAATTTTTATAAAAAATTTGCATGAAGTTTTGTGTCATAGATTTTTCTTAGTCAATTTGTAATCTAAATGAAGCAGATGGGTCAGCTTATATCAAATTTATAATAGAATGGTTTCAAAGTATAGTAAGTGATCATTGCGTGGAATGTTCTTTCCTTTTAAATTATGAATATTCCCATACGTTTCTATCGGAATAAATAACATTTTCAAAATTTTGACATGTTATACCACTAGGTTTGATGTTTTTTTTGTGATTCGTTTTTGTATGTTCCTTGTGTTGCGTAAGTGAACTAATTTCCTAATTTTATGCATTGTTTTGATGTACGGTTTTAACTGTAGAAATCTTTTGGTGTAAAAAAATCTAGCAGTCTCAATTCCGAGTAGAGTCGTACTTCTTCATTAGATGATGCGTATATTATTGATTCACAAGCTTAGACATGAACAGCGGCGGTGATTAGGGGGGACGTGGGGGTGGGGGGCTGCTACCCCCTCACTTTTTTTAGGAAAGACAAAAATTTCATTTTAACCGTTTAAAACAAGGAATTATAAAAAATTAAACCATCGTCTTTAGTTTGATTGATTTAATTAATTAAAAAACATACTTCGTGGAAATATGCAGAAAATGTTAATGAAAATAGTAAATTTTTTTGCCTCCCCACTTTGATTTCCAATCACCGCTAATGGACATGAAGTTCTTTAGTGTACGGAAATGAAAAAATCGAGGCTATATTACAGATAAATGTTTCTTTATCTTATATTCACTGCGTAAATCTTGAACTGTCTCAATACCAGGAGACAAACCAGTGAAACCTCAAATTACCTCTTAGAGCTGGTCAACGAGAAATAAATATCCGGGAAGGACGAGCAATGGGTATCGCAATGAAAATTTACCAAATTAGAAAAAAAATATGTTAAATACTTTCAACGTCTACATTTTCATTCAGCATAACCTAACATCATATAAATAAATACTTGTTGATATTTAAAATTCACAATTCACATTGGTTATTCACATTTACAATAATGTGAATTCACACTTCATATTGGTTCGGGACGAAAACAACGTTTCGAAGCTATGACCGAATGTATATATGTGAGTAAATGTGAATTGTGAATTTTAAATATCAACAAGTGTTTACTTAAATCAGTGACGTATAAATAATTTTATTGTCTTTAACATATATGAACATTGAATAGAATATTAATGAAAATAGATAATATAAGTGACGTTTATATAGAAATTGATTATTATTATTATTTCTTATTATCAATTGAGTGATTGCTTTGTAGTAATCCAAGTGGTGGTAGGTGCAGATTGCTTCTTCTTGGTTGAAGTGGTTTCGCTAGATGACTGCTATCCCTTGCGTCTCAGTTTAATATCCATGGATTCTTGAAAGCGTCCACGACGTAAGGAGACTCGTTCTCATAAAGTGCAGAATAGAATTCCTGTGGGTAGCAGACGCTCTTTCTCTCTCTCTCTCTCTCCTTCTCTTCCTCTCTCTTCTTCTCTTCTTCGTTTCTCCGCAGAGGTTCATCTCTCGCTTGGTTTCGAAACTCACTCACGCGGTTCATCTCTCCAACGAAACGATGTCTGATCTTTTCTCGCGTAATAGACTCTGATTTCATGTTAGAAATTCTCTCATAAAGGTTGAAAAACGTAGAGAAGAATACGAAATTTTTAAAAATTATAGTTAAAAAACACTTTTATGAGGAGCGCAGTAAAAGAGTTAGGAATACATTTCCACCTTGAGGACAGAAAACTGGGGCGTGCATACGTGATTCAAGGGTGGCGCAGTTTGTTAGTTTTTCCTTCACGCAAACACGCGCACTTCTCATCCCGGTTTTCTATTGTACAGTAAAATATAAACGTTTATTTTAACTTTTTAGTGCTCTACTCATAAATGGAGTTTTTTAAAGTTATTTTAAACTATTTTTTAACCACCAATATGCCATTCATCCGTCAGCACATATCTCGCCTCTACATTTGGATTTTGGATCATTGTCTTCACCTAGTCCCAACTTCTTGAATTTCATGAACTTATTTGGATGTGAGTGATTTATTTGCTTCCGTCCCTTCGTCATCAGACTCCTATTATCTCTCTTATATGAGGATAATAAGATGGCGGAGTTTAAGAAATATTTAAAATTTATCGAGCTGTCGAAGTGTACAATGTTGTCATTAACGTATCTGTACCAATAAATTATGTTCGTTAATAGAGGATGCTTTGAGTTAAATATGTTGCTTTCTAGATTATCCATAAAATACCCGCAAAGAGGGGGGAGCCCATGGGTAGACCGACATTTTGTTTTTACACAGCGTGGTTGAAGGAAAAATAATTTATATCTAAACAAAAAGACTCGAGATTAAAAAGTTCTGAATGGATACCTGGAGGACAAGAGGATTTGTGAATTGAATCGTTCAAAATAATTTTGACTTCATTTGTGGGAACACTTGGAAATAAACTTGTGACATCAGAAGCAATATGTTTGGCATTGGCGGGGAAGTAAATGGTTTCAATGTGTTTCGTGAGTTTTTGATGAAAGTGTGTTTGTGTGTGAAATTGGTGTGTTTGTGGAAGGAGGTGTTAAGATGTCTGGCTAGTGAATTTCTTTTGAATAAATATTGTACCAGTAGACAACACCGCATCTGTCGTGTATTCTCAAAAATAAATTTTAATAATAATAAATTTATTGTCAAAAACAGTACAAACTGCGTATTACCACGTGTAGGACAATAAACTAATTTACTCTCCGGAAACAAGCAAGGGACCATCCCATCAATTCCGATCAAGGGCCCTAAGGCAGAGGCGGATTCAAAAAAAAATTCAGCATAAGTTCCTAGATAAGATAAAAAGTTAGCAAAGAGTTATGATAATAATAATAATAAATTTATTGTCAAAAACAGTACAAACTGCGTATGACCACGTGGAGGACAATAAACTAATTTACTCTCCGGAAAGAAGCAAGGGACCATCCCATCAATTCCGATCAAGGGCCCTAAGGCAGAGGCGGATTGAAATTTTTTTTTTGCATAAGTTCCTAGATAAGATAAAAAGTTAGCTGCGAGTTATAAATCTAATAAACAAATTATAAAGTTATAAACAAATTCTCAAAAATAAAGAGTAGTATCGCCTCACCGATATCCGACTATGAGTCAACTAATGTGGAGGCGATCGGATGGGTGGAAGAAGGTCGGCGTTCATGTCGGCGAACCGCGTAAAGAGATTAATTCCGTGTGGTCAGACACCAAGAGCTCTGGGTCTAAATGAACCTCTAACCGCGAATCGACCGGGCGAAAGGGCAAAGGGCGTTTGTGCGAAAGGATCTCGCAGGTATTTGCCAAAGCGCGTGCTTTATTTGAGAAGAGAGCGGGTGCGTTCTCGACACCGTGGCATTGCTACTCACAACGGCATGGTCAATTACGATTCTCTTTTACGAAGGCAAGTCAATGTATACGTCGCAAACGTCAATATCGCTTATACCGTTTTAAATTACGAGCGCCAGCAGATTGTAGCATACGTTATGCTTGTTGCACAGGCTGCGTGACATCTCGTAGGCAAGCAGTCAGTCAGAGGCAGCCAGTACACGACGGCGGTTGTCTTGCGTGAGGGTTCACGAAAAGAACAAGCGAGCAATTGTGCGATTCTGTGCACAGAAGAAACGCGTCCCGTGTATTGGTGACAACTGTTTCTCACGGAAAGCTCTGTCCAATTGGATCCGGAAGTTTAACAGGGGAAGACAAATAATCAGAGATGAGGAGCGTCCTGGTCGTACTGCGGAAGTTCCCGTCGACTGCAGTCACAGCAGTGCAGCGTGTGGAACAAATTATTCGTAATGTCCGGTGTGTGATGATCGATGATGCAACGTCATTTTGAAACTGATGATGCCGCAATCAAAGACGTTTCTCGTTGGCTGCGACAGCAACCAAAAGACGTCTTTGCCACCGGTTTTCGAGGATTTGTAGGAAGATGTGATAAGTGTCTGAATGTACTGGATGACTTTGTCGAAAAGTGAAATAAATGTCGGGTACTTACTTTTACTGTTGCTTCTATCCAATTTTGTGACTCGTGCACTGACTTGCTATCGTATTTTTCATACGAAACTCGCCTTATAACCTGATATCACTTACGTGTTAAACATTATAAAGTACTCTTTATTGACATAATTACTAATAAATAAAAAATTATGTTTCTCAGTACATTACAATCGACATGTTTTCACAATTCACATGAGAATTTTTCTTGTCGAAACTTCGGGTGGTGGAGTGATTGCTTTGTATGTTACACCGTCCACCCGAACAGCACAAGAGGAAGTCAGTCAGGTCTACGAAAAGACACGAACTCGGCAAAGAACATTTCTATTCCCCTTTGTACCGAGTCCTGAACTCTGAGAATAAATTACTATTGATACGTCGTTGATGTTAATAAATAATTGTTTATAAATTACTGTCAGTAGTTGTTAAATCACAGCCAACTGAAGAAAGTTCAAATTTGTGTTGTATAAAAACTACATTATTTAAATATTTTCTATTCACTTTTTATATCTTTGTGCCTTGTTTTACGATTTACGAAGTATGACGCGTCTACGGAATAATAATGCTAAAAAAGGTTAAAGAATCCATACTTTATTTATTGGCGAAGGGGTGGAAGATTGGAAGGGGGAGGAGGAAGTAAATTCGAAATCTGCTCCGAAACACCTAAACCATTTCGGTGACTCCAATGTCGTGGAACACGCAAATAAAGGCAAACTGTGGAATCATTATCTTTAGAATACAGTTCGTTAAGAATAATTTGAAAGAGGAGTGCAATTTCTGTAAATCAGAGGAACCTCCCGTTGCGAAGAGAATCGCGAATCTCAGAGAAGCAAGGGGGGAAGGGGTAAAAGACTGAGAGATAACATTTCCTCAAACGCTGCAACCTTCGGCGGAAGTCACGACGCTGTAATTTCCTGCCCTGCTGTCAGTCGACTGAGGGGGCGCTGCTTAAGTTAATTTTGAGTCAACGCAACGAATTACTCCTCCTTTGCTGCTTCATCACGTTGACTTTCGGTCGCATTGGATCCCGCGATGTTGACGGCTTTGCCTCTTAAAACGTACACGTGACTAAAGGGACACTTTCACCGAACACAGAAAAATCTCCATATTCTCAAAAATAATTAGGCACATTAATCACGATTACTGTGCATGCGATTCACCGTGCAAAACAAATCCTCGGTTATGTTAATCGGTTTTGTTAAAGAATTCTCTAGGTTGGAAGTAGTGATGAATAAATAGTTGTGGGTAACTTGAAGGCAAATGCCTGGCAAAAAGCGCATCTTGTTGCCTCCAACGGGCACCGGAGGCAGCAAGCGGGCCTCCCTCGTGCCACTGAACATAACCTATAAATCGAGACACGAGCAAACAAGTAAAATGGACGCCATATTTCTCGCAGTTCTGAAGAAAATCGCGATTTGCGCTAGTAATCGAAGGGTGTCCGAGCGTTTAAGAGTGGATCGCATTTTCTCGGAAATCGTAGTTAGCTATACGCGTATTTCGATAATTACGATTGACTGCAAAGAAAATCTCGTTTAAGACATTAAACGAACTTGGCGAAACTAGGCCTTAGAGCTCCACCATTCAAATACGCCCAGTCTGTTCGCATCTTCACACCAGCCAAATCCACTTCAATCCGATTTTATCCAATACCCTGTGTAAGTTGGCCTCTTCAAATTTTCTCCCGTCAATCAGACTCAGTGGACATTGAAATATTGAAGTAAAGAGAAGTTAACGAGAGATGGACGCCAAGAAAACAAAGATGGCGGACTCAATTGGAGTTTGAGGGCTGCCACCACAGATATTTCAGAANGTTGTCAATCATTAATCTAAACGTAAATTCTGTGAAGTTTAGAATGCGAAATAAATTATTTTTCGGATGCAAGCACGAGACTATTCCATCAATTTCGATCACTGAACCCCAGAAGAATCGGGGGGAAACCTTACTTGAGATGTAACTTGAGAAGCCATGCAAAGATCAAGTACACGTAAGGAATATTTCTGATAAATAATAAGAAATTATAACTATCATGTGTTGGAGTTTTTTTGTCGTATTCATGTTATTATGAACTGTTGTAACATTTCTCATTTCATCATTTCTCCACTTCTATCAGAGTTGAATCGTACAAAAAGAACGGTCTTTAAAAAAATAATTTTGTCAATATTTTCGGTTTAGATCATTTCCATTATTTCGTATTTTATGGTAGTATAAGGAGAGGGATAATTAAAATATACTTTAATGAGTTGTAATGAAGTTTATGACAGTATCTCAGTAATTTATCTCAAATGAAAAATGTGATTGTATAGGGGATGTAGACTAAGGACTAAACACAATTAACCAATCAGAGATGAAAGTAATCTAAATATTTGTTATCTAAACATTATCGAGGTGCATTAATTAAATCATTACAAAATTGGAAGTGTTTTCATTATTAATAATAGCGGATGACATCTCTTCAGTGAGGATGTAAATGCATTTTTTCTTCTATCTGACAGTGCGCGACTTCAACTAGTGAATATTGTCAAAAGTAATGAATTAAACATGGATGTGTTGCGCAAACCGTTGAATTCACTCTGCTACGTCGTATCAAGAAAAGCACAAATTACATTTTGTTCATTGAATATGTATATGGACGTTGGATGCTTCTTTTTGATCAGTTGATCGTGTATAATTTTTTTCACGGAAAAAATATTTAAAAAAGTACGAAATGTTGCAGCGAGGGAAATGTAATGAACACGTCTAGAGGGTGACAAATATATATAAAGTGCTTTAAAAGAAAATGAATAGCAATTTCTATCTGTAACATATAATTATAGTGTTAATATAATTTAAGGCAAAAATCAGTCGTGGAATAATTTTATTGAAAAAGGAACTGTGTAATACGCTAAGCTAGATTAAGTAACACTAGGTTAAGAATTAGAATAATAACTGCTACATTTGTAGCCCTAGTTGGAGCAGTCCATGATGCCCCCACTAGGAATGAATTAATACATGAATTACTGCGTGGACAGGAGGAACGGAGGGGTTTTTTAGTGTAGCTGAAATGCCCATACTCCCCACGTTTTTGGGGGCCTACCTGGGGCACGTTAGTGCTGGGGATCACTCCTAGGCAAGGTGGGAACCCCCTTGGTAACAATCCAGCAAGGGTTTTTTTCCTCTCCACAATGAAGTCTTTTGGATATTTGCCATAATCTAAAATTTTCTTTCACTTTTCCGACCAAATAGCCGATTTGGCATAGCAAAAAATGGTCAAAATCTATCAACTGAGCCACACTTCTCAATAGTTTATACTCAAAATTACTAATATTTTTAATAACATATAATTAATATATATGACAACACCAAAATCTGAAAGGCAGAGGATTATTAGAAAATAAAATTGAGCCATAAAGAAAAATTGTAACAGTTTCAATGTGAATTTTCATCGAGCGTATACTACTGAAGATACTACTGAAGTATCTGAATTTTTACACGTATTTCTTGAATTCGTTAAAGATATTTCATTTTAAAAAACACATGAAGTTGATAGTCCTGGCTATACCGTGAAGGCAAAATGATGTTTATCTATTACTGTACTTTAATAATTTCATGCTCTTGAAGACGTTATCCGCTATTTCGAAAGGGATTCCATCTGCTATCAGATCAGTCGGTTCCTTGTTCATTATATCATTAGAACAGGTTCATGTTGGCGCAGAATGAGGAAAGAACTTCGTTCTCCGAATTTCTGTAGCCCCATCCTGGCCCGGGTTTTTCTCCGGTTTTCCTTCGGGTAGAGGTGGATTTTTTTATACAGGTTCTCTAGGCTTTGTCTAGGGGCGTGTTTATTGTAACAATAAATCGTGAATTTAGTGTTGTTTTTTTCCAACTCTTATGATTTTTAAACACTATACTCAGAATAATCTATAGTTCGATAATAACTTTTACATGTAATTTTTTGCGTAAAATTACAAACATATTGACATTCTATTAGTGTTATAACTCGCAGCTAACTTTTTATCTTATCTAGGAACTTTTGCTGAAATTTTTGAATCCGCCTCTGCCTTAGGGCCCTTGATCGGAATTGATGGAATACGTCCCTTGCTCGCTTCCGGAGAGTAAATTAGTTTATTGTCCTCCACGTGGTCACACGCAGTTTGTACTGTTTTTTGACAATCAATTTATTATTATTATTATTATTATTATTATTATTATTATTAGATTTCCTCAAGCACGAAACCAAACTCACGACTCACACACGCTTCTATTGCAATAAATATTAAATGTAGCATATGTGCAAAGCCTGGATAAAGTGTGATGAGAATCAATTAATGTTCCTGAACAAATATGAAGGCATCACATCTATTTAAAAATAAAATTATTAGCAAGAAGACGAATTAAAGACGACGAATAACTGATATTCTATTCATTGCGTACGGACGATTCTCTGCGTTTGTCGATTTAGAATAAGAAAGAAAGAGAGAAAGATAATTCAATGTGTTTGAAAACTTTGAATTAATTTTTGGATTTAACAGTGGATTTTTTGTTAAGGAAGCTTGACATGGGAACTTGAATTTAAATATTTTCCCGAAAAATTGTGTTTTTTATGTTTCATGATATGGTTTTAACTGATTTTAATGATTTAATAATTATGTTTTTTGTCATCTGTAAATGCGTATTACATTTATTAATTTTAATTTTATTATTCTTCCATTAACTAATTTTTTAGACACGACTGGTACATATATATTTGCGTTATCTAGAGGCCATCTTGATAAGGGTTCTCTTTTCGGAGGACCGAAACGTTGATCAATCAAAAACATGTGTGACTGGTAATTCGATTAAAATAAAATACATTAGTTCGTTTTAGCATTTATGGCAAAAAATATTATTAAATTCGTGTTCATGTATATAATGATGTTAAAATTTATTTCAGTATCGTGTAAAATGTGAATCGTTAAAACGGGAGTGGAACGAATTTGAGCTTATCCAAGTTAATTAATTGGGGGGTGTATAATTTTTGTGCAACTCATTCCTACACGAAAAAAACAACAACAACAAACAATGGGTTAACATCTCTAGTGAACAAGAGATGAACTGGAAATGGACGGGGAAAGTTCCGGATGGTGATCGATACAACGATTGTTATAATAATAATAATAATAATTGGGTGAAGTGTGTTATAACCATTTCCAACTCCCCTGGTAGAAGGTGACTTCCGTTAAACCTGCCTATTGAGTTTAAACACCGGAAGAATGATGTTGAACTGCAACACAATTAATAGTTTTAATTGACTTAATAACGTAAAAAATCACTCTGTATACCCGAGATGTGAACCTAGAATGTTTTGTACGTACAAGTGAAATCTCAGACTGAGTTACAAAGTCGACAATTCAACGATTGTGAGTAATTTAATTGGAGCAGACGTGAATCCGACAACATCCAAGAGGAATGGAAAATTAATTTTTAAAATTATTTCAAATAAAACCAGTTCTGTCTTCGGATAAAAGGCTCTGCCTATTATTCATAGTTGTTTTATGTATAAAAATAGTAAAGTTGTGAATGAGATATGCGTAGAATACATCGCTTTTCAGAGATAGTTAAAAGTGAGGAATAATTAATTTATATTCAAAACTCATTGAGGTTGCAAATTAGAGGGTGTGTCACTATGCATTGTATTTACGTACTCAACAAGGGACATAACTTCATTACTGAACACACTTCATTCTGTTAACCCTTAGTCCTTTCTTATCCAGTTCTCAGTGTGAAATCTCTCCCTTTCTTCCTTTATGATTCATTTCGGTGTCTGCAATAGCAGTAAATTAGACGGTTTCATTCCTGAGGGTCACGATGCTGTGCTCTTGTTAGAGGCATATGTATAACTCTTCCATTTCGCTCCTATAGAGTTAGCATGGAACGGTGACTCCGGTGCTCCGCCACGGAGAGAGAGAGTACAGAACGTGATCCTTTTGGGTCTCTTGTTCATTGTCAAACCGTCTCTGCGCCACTTTGATTCATTTAAGGAATCGAGGTTCCCTTCGTTGCGGTCATACGACCAGAATTAGTCAGAATAACAAATTTATTGTCAAAAAAGCGAAAGTTAGAAACTGCGTATGACCACGTGGGGGGTCAATAAACTAATTTACTCTCCGGAAGGAACCAGAGGAGCAGGAATGAAGGGCTCTAGGGCTCTAAGGTACGTTTTACGTTTGAGCTTCACACTCAATCTAATAATATTCGCTACGTGTTAGAATATTATCCTAGTACCAACACAATTGTTTTTTATAGAACACAAAAAAGTTATTTCAGAAGTATTATTATATGTATTATTATCAAACTATAGATTATTCGGAAAGTATTGTTGATAAATCGCAACTATTAAATAACACTAAATACGAGATATATTATTTCAATTGATGCCTCCGCCCCTAGGCAACAGACTAGCGAGTCTATATAAAAAAAATCCGCCTCTACCTGAAGGAAAACCGGCGAAAAACCCGGGCTAGGATGGGATTGTTGGGTGCAAATTTCACAGTAAGAATGGTAAAATGTTTTAAATAAGGGAAAAATGTAAAAAACGATTACTCAACTAATTCGAGAAATTATCTTTTTTCTTTGTAATACATTGGGTTGCAAATAAGTTGTTGCATCAAATTACCGCTCCTGAGAAGAAGTAAAAATATCCCAGTGTTGTGTTTCCATTTAATTTCGAGATCTTGATCTTCCAATCTTCAGTAGCTGCAGTCAGGTACCCTCGTTTACTGAAAATAGATAATGGCGTATTTTTGGAAGAGCTTGAGGTGCACCCGAAAAACCAAACGTGCGCTCCTAACCTTCTCTCCTCTACACTTTTTGCAAGAACCAAAAAACAAACAAAAGGAACACGTAAAAGACAATTTCATTTTGTGT
>NNCF01127195.1:3616-63129 GCA_002313205.1 Laupala kohalensis
AAGCACTAACTCCGAATAATCTATAGTTCATAATAACTTGTACATGTAATTTTTTGCGTAAAATTACAAACATATTGACATTCTATTAGTATTATAACTCGCAGCTAACTTTTTATCTTATCTAGGAATTTTTGCTGAATTTTTTGAATCCGCCTCTGCCTTAGGGCNGAATTGATGGGATGGTCCCTTGCTTGCTTCCGGAGAGTAAATTAGTTTATTGTTTTCCAGTGGTCATACGCAGTTTGTACTGTTTTTTGACAATAAATTTATTTATTTATTTATTATTTATTTATTTATTGAATACGTCAAATTATTTGCATCATATCACAACTTTCAAATGTATATTCGTTAAGAAGATGTTATAGGTGTTTGTTCTTATTGACGAATCCTGTAATGATTGTGGTGGTATAAGTGAATTATTATCATTTAAAAAGTTATTTATGAAGAAATTAAAAATATATTATTTCGATTGGTTTTCTAAGTTATTTTTGATTACTTATACTTCCTAATTTCTTTTAAATATTTTTATAGTATAAAATTTAGTGAGAATTTTTATTATAAATTTTGGTTTGGGTTTTGACAATTATCGTAGGTCAAAGAACTAAGTATAAAATAACGTTTTAATAAATCAGATACAATATTTCTCATGCAACTAATATTACATGCCCTTTTCACAACCTTTCTCACCAAGCAACTCTTTTGAAGCTTCAAGTTTCTCTCAAACATTCTTCTGTAGCATTCCTTACCTTACGAGCTCGAAGCCATCACCACCGTTTTTACCCCTGCATCTATGCCTCTTTTTTTTTCCGCCGCAGTCGTATGCCATTCCTCGTAGCATCACCCTTCGAGACGTCACTTCCCGTATCGTGAATCTCTTGGACCATCGCTTCGTCGGATCAGGAATCATCCACCGGATATGGGCTGGAGTGCCAAATCCTCTCTCTCTCTCCCCTTCTTCTTCTTGTACTTCTTCTTCTCATGCTTCACAGATGCCAGTCGCCAACTCCAGTCGATATTACCAGTGATACGAGCGCTTGTTTGATGGTGTCTGATTCGAGATGGGATTCTAGATTTTGTTTTTTACTTGAGCTTTCATCTTTTTCGCTCCAGTTGTTGGGATAGATATAGGAAGTTTCGGTACGAGGAAAATCGTTTTATTGGTTGTATTCGTATAAGTGGGATGTTAGCGATTGTAAACAGAATGGCTAACATCACGACTTCATAAATTGGATCCGACGAAATACTGAGTTCAATCCTGGTTTCGTAGAATTTCTTTATACAGCTTGAATTTCTGTTAATTTAATGTTTATATATTATTTCTTTGAAGCAAGGTCATTCAAAATACATTAAAAATAAAAATATGCAAAATTAAGGTGAGCTTGGTTCACATCGACTGTTCTAAAATAAGTGTTTAAAATGTTCTAAGGAGTATAGAATTTAAAGTATTTTGTGGATAAGTTGAGATTTATAGAGACATAATCCTTTTTATTCGTTTTTTTAAATTGCGTCTGAACGTGGATTTTTCTTTCAAATATTTTTCCAAATACGCTGATCAAAATGAAAATATTTTTAGGAACCTAAATGTGTATGTGTCGTTTTGATCGGAGACTTATTTGACGGAAGTTTGAAAACCAAAAAAAAGTTTTAACCGAAATTTTTGAAAAAATACCTAACTCATTTTCCGAATCAAATTTTTTTAACCTGCTGATCAGATAAAAAATAATTAAAATATTGAATTGTTTAGAGTCGAAAATTTATTGATACTAAAAATAAAATATTTATTGATTGAAACGGAACAATATCTTGTCAATTCCTTTAAGAAAATAACTCCACAAACAAGTTTATTAATAAATGAAATATGTATGGTACTTGGTTAAAAATACTGAGACAAAAGAGTATGATATATGGCATCAATCGTTTTTATACTTTGACCGTTACAAAATGTTTTAGAAAATTACTAATTTAAACTAACTGATTTATATAATAAATAATTGTTGGGTACAATTTTAAACTCTTTTGAATAGAAAATGAGTTATCTTTATTAATACCATCTCTGCTTTCAGTAGCAATAAAAAGAACAGTAAAAATTACAAACCATTACACAAATCAAAATTGTTTTTATAACTAATTAAGATTCAAACTTTATCCCTAGTTCTTTCATTGCTTTGATGTCCCAAAGACACGTCGGTCAGTCCTGCTTAAGAATCCTCATGTGACTCATTAATTTAGGAGATAACATTCATTCACATCACAAGCACGCTTATTTGGTCTCTTACTGTTTGATCTTTAAATCTGAAATATCCTTTGTCTCCCTATAAGAATATTTCATCTTATTTTTTACTTAATGATACGAATATGTAGACATTCTAAACATTGAAAAGGATGTCTTTTCCAATAAAATATACTTGCTGATGTTTACCTAGCCTCACAGCCATGGCGGGCGCACGGTTATTATCGAAATACTTCAGGAAAATATCTCAACGATCCTGTTTTCCGCGCTACTGATTGATAACACAAATGGAATTTGATTAAATTAAAATAAATAAAATAACTGTTCGAATTAAAAGTTAGAGAATGTGAACTGATGAGCAGCCGTCCAAAGTCCGTGTCTGACTTTTACTTAGTCTTTTATGCAACCTTCCGTAATAGGAGAACAACAGTGCGTACATAAAGTTTCTTCGAATAAAATAAATATGTCATTTGGTTAGCTATTATCTTTTAGCTAAATAATGCAATGACAAAATTTCTTAGGTATATCAAGTAATGGGCTCTAATGACCTCGATGTTGACGAGCCCTAAAGCCCCACAAAAAAAGAAAAAAACGAAGTACCTCAAATGCCTGGTAATTAATGCGTTATTTTAACTTTGCCTCGCTCAAATCACGACTGCACACACAGACAAGCGTCTACTTCTTGTTTATAATTAATATGTTCGTGTCGCGAGTGCCCACAGAGGTCATGTTAGTTGGATTGCTAAATAAATGACTGTAGCATCTATTTTTTAGTAAGACACAGCTACACGAAGTTAATGTAAGATACCATTGCTACGGTCTTTGGCTCCCTCCACATTGGTTGCAGATTGTGGATCATTTACCCATACTAATATATAAATGCGTAACGCGAAAGTGTGTCCGTCTGTTACTTAATCGTGACTAAAACTAATCAAAATGAACCGATTGTTATGAACTTTGGGAAGAATACACTTAAGATGATCAGAATATACATGGACTAACATTTATCTTTTAAATGTGTGAAAAGAAATAATATCGATGAAATCTAGAAATCTAGGTATATTCGCTTGCGCCGCCTGAACGGTCAGAGATAGGTGACAACTATGAATGGCAATATTGTTCCTTTTTTGAGTGTTATACAAAGTCCGCAAAAGCACATGTATATCTACGAATGTTTACCTACATTATCGAAGATTCAAGAAAGAATGCTTACCTACATTATCGAAGATTCAAGAAAGAATGTTTACCTACATTATCGAAGATTCAAGAAAGAATGCTTACCTACATTATCGAAGATTCAAGAAAGAATGTTTACCTAAATTATCGAAGATTCAAGAAAGAATGTTTATCTACATTATCGAAGATTCAAGAAAGAATGTTTACCTACATTATCGAAGATTCAAGAAAGAATGTTTATCTACATTATCGAAGATTCAAGAAAGAATGTTTACCTACATTATCGAAGATTCAAGAAAGAATGTTTACCTACATAATCGAAGATTCAAGAAAGAATGTTTACCTACATTATCGAAGATTCAAGAAAGAATGTTTACCTACATTATCGAAGATTCATGAAAGAATGTTTACCTACATTATCGAAGATTCAAGAAAGAATGTTTATCTACATTATCGAAGATTCAAGAAAGAATATTTATCTACATTATTCAAGAAGGAATGAAACAATCATCAAAGATGTTATATTTTTGTTTTGAGCATTAAACAAAGATTAAGAACATCTTTAAATCGTAAAATTTAGACGATTGGATTAGGTTTTAAAAGAGTTTTAATGAAATTGTGCAGCCGCGCTGCCGTCGTTGTCTCTTGTTCTGGAAGCGATAATTCGGTCTGCGCGGTTCCCGAGCGGATTCGTTGGTCTGATAAGTAAAAAAAAATTTCAGGCAACGCCCGGTAATCGGCTAGTTATTATTTTTATTTCGTTTGGTCTTAATCATCAGACCGCTTCGTCTTTGAGATTGCATTACCAGGCACTTTACGCAACATGGTCATTTATTTGCTACTCATCTTGTATCAATCCTATTCTATCTACATACTCTTGAATAAATTGTTTTCCAAAGCTTTCATCATATACCTAATATCCAACATATGTATAGTACCATACTCTTTAATAACCCTTCTTCTGTATATCTCCCACAATTCATGTTCAGGTGTTTCAGTTCCTCTACCACTTTGACATCCCTCATCTTCAGTTCTTCCTATTCTTTTCATTTAGCCTCCACACTACCCATGCCCAGTCACGATATTTATTAGCATCCTCGATTGTTTAAACCATTTATTTCTTACTGCTAGTTGAGTACTCGTATAGTCAACGACCAAAGTCTTCATACATCCGTCGTGTGTTGTTCGTAGCATTGTCCTTTATAAGTAGGTATTGGAGGTGGTCACCCGGCATGCTCTTCTCTACTGGGTCGTCTGGGCCAGTGAAAGCACGGCGCGATGAATTCCAGCCTCTGTGCATACACGACACTGTGATTTTTATTGTAGTATTTGTGAATGCGAAATGTAGCGTGCTATTGAAGCTTATGTACATGGGGCAATAGAAGGTAATACGTATGTGGTAGGGCTATTGTTAGTAGCTTACCGGTTAGTAGCTGGGGTTACCAACAACTTGGTCCGCGCGGAGGGGTTTATATGAGTCGTTATTAATAGTAAATACTAGAAGTAATAGGATGTGGATAGAAGAAGGTGGGTTTTCTTTGCAGTTCTCACAGATAGGTGAACTGGGACACTGAAGTGAAAAGCTACAAATGTTTTCTGCGGCCCCGCCGGGAATAGACTCGGTGGCGGACAAGCATACGCTGTGCCATCCAAGGGGCTCACTGGGATTGAACTACGACTTTTCTAGACATACCTATAGTATGTTTTTCTATTGATCTGTATTTCATACAGTGTCATTTTAGAGATAATATTTAAAATAAAGTAACTGATAATGTTTAAAATTGAAATTAAACCAAAAATGTTTAGTCACCCACGTGAATTCATCTCCTTGGCCATGGCGGAGTCAACTGACTTTTTGTGTGCCCTATTATTTATTTTCTTCTATTGCTTTTGGCACCGCACACTTGCTACCTACACAGTCTTCAAATATGTATTTAGTTTTGCTATTTAATGTGTTTGGGCCGTTTTCTATCTTCCGGACTCCTCCTCGGGTCATTTGTCTTATTAAATCTCTTCATTCATCGTCATAAATCTTGCATATCCATAATATATGGTCTCTGTCTTCCACTCCATCCTCACGGACGCATTCTTCTCTTTCAGCTCTCCCTATCGCGTATAAGTAATTTTCAAAATTTCCGTGACCTGTTAATATTTCTATTACTTCTCTGCTCGGTTTTAACCACTTCTTGTTTTCTCTTTGTATGTCACATACTACATAAACCCTTCATGGTTGAAGAAAATTCTACAATGAAATGAATTTACAACAATGATATCTCTCATTTCCTAGAAAATACTGCCAACAATAGCCTCATTTGGCTATAAATGCTTAAAAACAATATCATACCAAAAAGGCGTGTTACAGCGTTTGTGATGTTATTAGTGGGTAAAATAGAGANTAAAAACAATATCATACCAAAAAGGCGTGTTACAGCGTTTGTGATGTTATTAGTGGGTAAAATAGAGAAAATAAACATTGACGATAACGCTAGAGAAAATGTTTATACCAATTCATCCATGAATACGTTTTTAGTTCTCCAAAGTCGTCCATACGGTACATAAATAAACGTACTACGTTTCCGTCCTCATATCCTCATCTTTCTGCTGCATCGATGCTTTGATATTCTTTCAATTCGCTCCATCTTCTTCAAAAATTCTTGAAGACTTATTCATATGCTGATGTATTCTATACATGATAGCGATTCGAAAGCACAAAAAGCAAAGATGTAGGCTTACACTGTTCTCGATGCTTCAGTCTGGAGCTCCATTTTAAGATCATTTTTTACTTTTTTTGCGAAGTATTTGCTCTGCAGAAGAAACGTCGACACTGTACGATGTCAAAACCAAGCGGGGAAAAATAGTAAAGGGTTTATTAATACTTCTTGTCCCCTAGACACACAAGTTGAAGTTGTAGATACAAATCTATTTTACTGAGAATGCAATGAATGGAGGTATTTGAAATTATAGGATGACATTTATGGTGCGTATTCCGCTAAGACGCTATACTCTTTCCTGAATCAAAAGATTGTTTTTCAACAATTGTACATAGTGTTTGGTTGATACGTAAGTCATCAATTTACGTACTACTTGGGTAATGAAAGTAACAACAATATACACACAGAAAGTAACAACAATATACACACATGATGCGCGCTCAGAAGATCCGCCGGTTTCAGAATCTTCTCTATACTCCTTGGAATTTTGTACGAGTTGTCGACTCTCTCCTTACAAAGAAATCTACAAATTACTTGTAATTTTTGTTACTCTTATCATTATTTTTCACACAAATATTAAATAAACAGGTGAAGTTCAGGAAATGGTTACTGTAATGTATAAACAAAAACAGGTAAGAGTACATGCACATTTTCGCAGGAGTATTTGTTTCAAACGTAGTGATACACATTGTAATGGTTATTCAGTATTTAAAACTTTCAAAATTATTTATTTATTTTATTGTCATTTTACAATATCTGTTACACAGCGAGACATACTAACTCAAGAACAAAGTTAATAATAATAGATCAAAATTCTATTAAATATATTAATGGATTCAATGTCGCATCCTTGTCTAATGAAATCCTTGAAGACACTATACGGCTATATAATGTGTTAGGACAATATGAAAGGGTTAAAAATATATTCACTTATTTCATTTATATCATTTTCTTCAAAAACTGAAAAAAGTTGAGACACTGAACACTCCGTTTATCGAGCTAAATTACATAAGTTACTTAATAGATTATTATATTTCGTTTTATATCCACCATTTTACTGAGTTTTTGAGGGAATATATGTTGTTCACACATTACACATCATTGACCCTGGACACTGCTGCAGTAACGTAGATAATAGGCCCTTCCTAACTCGTTCTGAAGAGCCCTCGAAATTGAGATTTTAGACGATTATTTTACCTTCCACGTGCATTACAATTATCTTGAAGTAAAATCAAATTTCTGGAGTGACAGTTGAATTTATGCGCACAACAAACCTGTCGCCACCTCATTTCTCTGCGTCAATGGAGCATGCTTTCTTTTCAATCCACTTAATTATTTATTTCGTGTCTTGTGATGAGGTTCAGGCCAAGAGGACTGCTCTTCCACATAACCGTGACTTAATTCAGGGTATTGGTAAGAAGTTTGGTTGCCTGGCAAATAATAGTACCTAACCAACATTTATTTGGAGTAGGTGAGGGAACCTCATCTGAAAACCTCACCAAGTTTGACCGAGCACGGTTTGAATCCAGGCTTTACCGCTCAGCGGTATTGTAGAAGACACTACCACTAGATCAACGCTGTCGGTGATTCAGTGCATTTTCTTTTCTTTATAGAGTTATGATAACAGACTATGAAAGCAGTGTTACTGAAAACAATTCTGTGACAATTCAAAAAGTCCATAATCTGGATATAACCCATTAAATGTACAGAGAAAATGGTTCCTAAATTTCTTGGACTCGCAATAAGGATTACTATACAACTGATGTAACAGCAGAAGAAAATATGTATTTTTAAACCTAGATAAGTATATATCTGGAAGTAAAATTAAGAGTTCAGACACGGTTGAAATCCCATAAAACCTCGCTACAATTTGAATCTCAGCCAACTCTTATCACTGCGGCTCACTGATTCCATTAGGTGACTAATATTGCAAGAAAACTATTTGAAGAAGACTTCACACGAGTCGTTTCTCTTTGTTACGATGAGACCCGGTGACCCCTACCTACTCGTAGATACAAGGGCAGAATGAAAACAAAAATTTGGGTTTCAACTTCCTCTATCATCTGATCCACTTGGTTGACAAAGATGAAGTTTATGCTAATCACTTATTTACACGTCAGACTATACACACACACACAGCGCATTCCCGCGCCGCCAATCGGAACAGGACGGTTGCGACTGTGGAGACGACGAGAGTCGCGAGACGAATTAGTAGACGAGAACACACTGGAGACAAGACCAGCGTGCAAGGAGGCGACGGCTGCGAACGCATCGGGGAAACTACCCCGCGTGCAAGGAGAAGTTGGTGGAACGGGCAGAGGCGACTGTTCGCGACGGCGACCGGTGGGCACTCTACCCGCCTGCGAAGAGGCTACCACGTTCTCCAACTTCGCGACCGCTGGGTTGCCTGTCTTAATCCGAGAACAGGGAATCTCGGATGGAAGAACGGTTCTTTTTTTGTTATTGAGTTGGATTTAAGTTAGTTTTGTTTTTTAGTAATAAATGATTTGATTGTTGCTACGTGTTCCTGCCTCAGAGACTAGCCGGCTCCCTCCGCACGTATGGCCGGAGGTTCCTCTCGACCCCCGCAATAATCTGTGATATTTCTCTTTTTTGGCGGTAGTTTCTAGTAATAGAGACAAATATATACTTTTGACAGACACTGTAAAACATCTTCAAGTGGTCAACTTATGATCAACAGCGCTGCGATTGGCAAAAAATGGAACTATTCGAATATTACAATTTGTCCACCAAACTCTCGATGTAAGAGAATACGAAGATAAGCCTCCTCTCTAGTCTCCATGTATAAAATATCTCTATTCTTCATCGTAGTATTCGTTGACTCTGTGGTGAAGGGAAAAACAGTTGCGTGGATGTTCGTTGAGATGCATTCAGAGAGGAAGCGGCACCAGTAGCAGCAGCTTCTGTTGACGGACGCATCATAAAACTTTAAGACGCCTGTTAATCTAATACCAGACGAATTTAAAAGTAAAAGCGCCACCGCATACGGCAAGAAGAAAGCGAAGAACCGTGGATAAGACAAGCTACAAGGAGATCTTGGGTAGAAGGCTTCTTCGCGAGTGAGTGAGTTGTTGACGTGTCAGAACAGCAGAAACTGGGACTGAGGATTTGTAAGTGGGCGCTGAAAATGGTTTATAGGTTAAGGGAAAAGTTTTTCCTTATGGTGGCAAACGAGTTGGAACAAGGAATATCTTGTAAAAATACTGTCCTTGATCTTTGTCATTTTACGAGTACTGTATAAAACGTTTTTACAAAAAAACTAATCAGATCAATGTAAATAGCTAGAATATATTCAAAAATAATCCATAAATTTATAATACACAAAAACATTGTTCATTTTTAATATAACCTGTCTTTATTTCTGTCTTATCTAGGATCACCTGGAAATTTGAATTGGACTATTCTTGGCCTTTTCACACATTTAAACGACGTTTAAAAAATAGAACATCAGCAAATAAAAAGAGAACGAACGCCGTAGAAAAATATCCAGATGAGATATCAAAAAACAGCTTTTTTGCCATGATTCTGGAAGGAACTTTGTTCTTGGAAATTACAATTTGAATCATTTTATGTGAAAAAAATCCCTTTTTCGATGGCAAATTTAACATTATCGTCCTATCGTAACCTTATTCTTCGTCTATCCTTCCGTGAGTGCTGCTACCTCCACCATCGCCTCCATCTTCACACTTACAACAGATTTTCTTAAAACGGAATCGCCGGGTCTAACAAACCTAACATCCCCGACTGTGACCGAACAATTGTTTATATTATAATTATCATACCCTAACATACTAACATAAAAGGTGACGGAGAGAAGAAAATAGTGCGGAACAATATTTCTTTATAACTATCGTAAATATGAAAACCGAAGAATACGGCTTAATTTCGGAACCGCAATAATATTTATAGTATTATGACATAAATTATTTTTTCGAACCCTGGTGAGACCATATTCTTAAGTTTGGCCTAAAAAGATAATGCAGGAATGATCCAATTATGCTTTTCTTGCCTTAATTTATAACTCACAACTCATGCAGTTCTCAGTACCAAACTGAAGCACTTTCTCCAACGCCTCTTGATTTATTGCATGAATTATTGACTATGATACTGCATATTGTGTTCTCCTTGGAATCACATGCTGTGTCAATCTTCCTCTGTAAGTCTATAAAGCTCCCACAAAAATCTCGTAACTTTTCCTTTCCGTGACGTCAGTACCGTTAATGACAAAAATATTTTATGGTCGTGTTTAGATTGTTTCATACAATTTCGCCAAGTTGTATAAAGATCCCTGAAATAGTATAGGTTTGTATATGTAACAAATATATAAAGAGGAAAGTTTTATATTTGCATTATTCTAGCTGGTAGAAACTACCTCCAGAAAATTCTGGTTATCATGAACCATGATGATTACACAAACAAATTATGATTTTTAAGTTTAATTGTGGTTTTCCGTTGCCTTCTATACATAACTCGAATATACAGGCCTACACAGAATTCAAGCCCAGCCTCTTAGGTTTCAAGGGACACAACAAGGAGATTCCTGGTCATAAGTAACTCACATTCAAAAAAATGTTTTATCTGTAAAAATTTGTATACGTATTATTGTATTCTTATTGTTTTGTTTTAAATATACTAAAAATGGCATTATACTACAAAGCAAATACTTAAAAGAACTTTCCTAAACAGAATGAAACCCAGAGGAAACAATTTTAACAAATTATTTCGCGAACCAGAAAACAAGTAATTTCCGAGGATCTTTCCTTTAAAAAAACCAGCTCTTTTATTCTTTAGTGGGAATAAGAATACCGTTGTAGTAGTTGATAGGTTTCTTCTTATTCTTTAGCGGAACAGAAGGAAACTAACTGAACGCGAACAAAGCGGCTTCTTTAGAAACATGAACTGTGCCGATGGGCCTGAGTGCTTGGCGTGTAGGGGCAAGAGAGCGAGCCAGCCATCTAGCAGGAAGAGAAACGAATTTCCAGATGATGCTTCTGTTTTGCCTGCTACAGGAAGCGAGGAGGAGGGTGAGAGATTAGGCGGTGGTTCTTCTCTGCGGCACGATGTTTGATATGAATGCTTCCATGCTTCCAAATGTGTTTCTCAAGCATGAATTTCTCATGTCTGAGAAATTAGCATCCGTTTTATAGTATACACTAAACTTTCAGGACGAGAACCCGAAACGACCATATTTTTTGAGATATCACCCAAAGAAATATCCTGTACCTATCACGTACGTATCGGATCAGTTGATCACCACTGAACATTTCTCATTGCATTCACCAACTTTGGAATTGAATACATAAAAATATCTCTTGTTGAAAGAATCTAAAAGTTGAAAGTACCCCATCCTTTTACTGCAGCCACATCGATCATTTCACTCCATTGATTGTAAACTTCTATGATGGCTTTTCTATAGAAATAACTTACCAAGACCGTTTTGTTTCATATTAAGGTATTATCCCTCAACCACTCACGTGTATTTCACTCTTTATCGTGATACAGTAAACTTTTTTCGGGGACTCGGTATACGTAGTAACGTGACATCAAATGTGTTATATAACTTGTTACTTTTTAAAGAAACATTATATTCTGAATCATTTTCGTAGTTCTGTTAAGAAAAATTGATTCCGAAAAATTATATTTTTTTAAATTTATGATTCATACGATATGGAAAAATATCTCTCCTAGAACATGTATTTCTTTGTCACGCTAGTTTTTGGTGAAGAAACCTCCCCCACGCCTTTTGTATGTCATTAGTTTTTATATTGCTTAGTCATCCCAGTAATATTTGATTCCTATCGGAAGGGTTCACTGTAGAACTGCGTATTCTTATCCAAAGAATCACGCACACAACACATTGAAGCCCTTTTTATGGTGTTAGAAAGATAAATAAATATTCGATGGGTACATTATGGATGGGAAATATTTTTAAAATTTGAATCCAGAAGTTTGGATGAAAATATGTTACACTGACAAAAAACCCTATCTTCTCTCTGCAGAGGTCAGCATCCTTTTATCCACGAACATCGTAGGATCTACTTTTTTAATCGTTGCAGTACTAGTTTCATGATAATTGCAATGAAAACTTTATTCTATATTTTAACTAATGGTGGGATTATTGATCCATGTTTTATTATAAAATGATTGTTTTTTTACTCTTTATATACTTCATAGTAATTAATTAATAAATAATGGGATGCTCTCAAGATTCCTACTCAAAACAAAAATAAAAAGAAGAAACAAAGTATGTTTTGAAATAACATATTGAAATACCGTTCAAATAAGAAAACCTGATCAGTAATGAATTAATGAATGTTTTACAAACAATGATGATGATGATGTGTCAGAATTATTTTTGGAGTAGAGGACTTTGAACAGTATTTGCTGTTCAGGGGGCACAGCGCTGAAGTTCCTCTGCGCCTTGGTCGTTAACCACGACTACCGTCTGTTCTCAAACGGCCTTCTAAGTGAGAGGGTGGCAAGCGAATGAGGTGAATGATGATGAGTAAATGTTGCGGCGGAATGAATGGCAGGGGAAACGGAAGTTCCACGAGAAAACCTGTCGCAAACCCACTTGGATCAGACACGTCCTGAACCAGCGTCACCAGAGATAGATGGCAAGTATGATATGTACTACGTCACGGTTTGCACAGGTTGCCACGGGTGATGAAGGTTACGTTACGAACACATCGGCGTCAACTTAAAAAGTTAGTAGGACACATCATCAGTGCGTAGTGGGATGTCAACGGTACGGTAATAACCCTTCAAGGTAGAATGCTTGCAGAGCCAAGGCCATGAAGAAGAGGAAGGAGATCACCATGAACAAGTCCCATAAGAAAGCACTATGTTGCGAATAATAATTGTCATGTGCGAGAGATACCCACTATATTTTTATAGCAGTATTTGTAAATAGGAAATATAGCGTGCTATTGAAGCTTGTGTACATGGGCCGATAGGGGGTCGGAAATGTATGCTAGGGGCTATTGCTAGTATGTGGAACAGTTAGCTGGGTTTACCAACAACTTGACCCACGAGGACNTAATAATTGTCATGTGCGAGAGATACCCACTATATTTTTATAGCAGTATTTGTAAATAGGAAATATAGCGTGCTATTGAAGCTTGTGTACATGGGTCGATAGGGGGTCGGAAATGTATGCTAGGGGCTATTGCTAGTATGTGGAACAGTTAGCTGGGTTTACCAACAACTTGACCCACGAGGACGTGTTGGAACACGTAGTTAGTAATAGAGTTAGTGATTTTATGAGTAGAAGTAGTGGAATAGAAGGAGGAGGGTTCGCTTTCCAATCGTTCACAGCTTCATGAATTGCCACCCTCCCCCCCCCACCGGAAAATTAAACTCGGAGTTGCAAGCATGCTAACCGCTGAGCTACAGGAGGGGATGCCTCCAAATTGGAGACTGGCTGAGGTGAAACAGCGAACTTGTCGGGGTAAAATATATGAAGGTCGATTAAATATAAGTAAAATGAAACGAAAAAAACACGAACAATGAAGAGTAACATGTGATCTACGGGAAATGAATCCCGATCATATTTAGAATCATTAAATAAATAAATAAATAAATTTTGTCAAAATAACTTTTTCAAGAAAGCAGTTACAAACTGCGTATGACCACGTGGAGGACAATGAACTAATTTACTACCCGGGAAGAAGCAAGAGACCATCCCATCAATTCCGACCAAGGACCCTAATGCAGCAGTGGGTTTTGTTATAACAATATTTCAACATATTTTAACCTATTCGGAGAGGTTTTTATAAATTCTCTTTTGATTCCCTGAGACGATCTATGCCAAATATAATTGAGGTAAAATATTCCGCCATGTTAAATGTAAGTAAACGAGAATTCCATCTCATTGTTACTCAACCGCGCATTGTGCCCAGTTGTAATTAGAAATGTGAAGGGGTTTTTCATTTTAATACGTTATTTGCAATTTAATTTTAGTGTTAATATGAATTTCGAGATGGGAATAAGTATGAAATGTGGAGGATGAGGAAAATGTTTTGATGTATCTTTTGAATTTGCGATTTGACACAGTAGATTTAACTACTGAATTAATACTTGATATTTTGGGTTCAGCATCAGGTTTACTATTTTATTACTCTTTCAAAAGAGTTATGTTTAGCAACATTTAATTCAGGTAATGCAATTAAAGTCTTTTTATACTTCCTTCTATACGCAGATGATGTCTAGGGTAATTACTTCATTTACATTTCATCAGCTTGTGAAATGTAAGAACTTTTGTTTATTCAAAATGCAAAACAAAGTGTGAATGCGAGAATAAATTACTTCATGACACTGGAGAAAATCTACAATGCTCTGAGAGCTCTCTTCATAATATCATATTTTCCTGAAATAGGAGGCAATATATCACCTTACACAAGTTTTAGTTTGGCGCTGCTTCAGAATAGGTGCATATTCATACTATCCTTGAAAAACTATTTACGCTTGACAGTTGCACTCAAATATTTTAACATTCTAATTTAAAAGAAGTACACGCAATGATATAAAGTAGTCCGCAAATATTAACCTGTGGTAATTTTGTCTAATTTTGGCTTCATTCTCACGCTTCTGCGTAATTTATTCACTAAATCATTTTTCTCCACCAGGAAATAAATGATAAATACGTGTTACAATCATAGAAATTTTGATAAAAATAAAAGTTTGATGTTTTGATTGTATTATAGATATGATTTTGTAAATGCTTAATCACCTTTTTACACGAGTTTCAGTAATGTAACTCTAATTCTCATCAACTTAAGAGTATTCAGATAAAATGATACGTGCGTTATAAAATAAAATTTTTAGAATATTAATTTATCACCTATATGTTATCGATTTTGTTTTCTTCAGTTCAGTTTCTTGGGTAAGGATGAATACTTTCGCACTGGATAGTAATATATTATACAATTTGTTCGAATATTAGTTTTGTCCATTTTGTTATTTTTGTGTCTCAAATGAACACATTAAAAGTGTCTAAAGGAGCATCAAATATGCTAAAATTCTGAAGATTTATTTTCAAGATGTTAAGCATTGTAAGGTGTAAAAAATATAATTGAATGAAGTAGTGTGCTTTTTCTACCACATCATTTAGATTTTGGTTGTGAGATATTGATATAGTTTATAATGTATTTTTTCTTGCTAAATCCTGATCATAGAGATCTGATTCTACCAGCGGAAACGGTTTCTTTGGGATCCTCCGACTTTCATATTATAGTCCCAGGTTACAGCTGTGACGCTGTAATACTACTGTTAGAATCCGAAAACAAGAGAGAAACTTTATTAACAGATATTAGCTTTCAAATTTAACTTGAATAAAATACTTGAATTAAAATATTAATAAATAATTTAAGACTTTCGATGGACGAATACCATTATCTTGTGGTTTCTTGTGGTATTCGTCCATCAAAAGGTTGTAAGTCTAAGATTATTCAATTATCTTGATTATATAATGGGCGATATTAATAGAATCCTGGATCGGTTGTTTCTCCGATTCTCCTTCTACTAGAGGTGGATTTTATATACAGGTTCTTGCCCAGAGGCGGCGGTGTATTATTGTAATTCATCTCGAACGTATTAATAGTTATAAAGATAATAATTTATAAAAAATATATATCGAATAATTTATTGATTGACAATAATACGTACTCGTGAACTAGTATTTATTACGTTTTATTAAATACAAATTTGTTGCTGTTCTGTTGATATTATAACACGTAGCTAACTTTTTATTATTTTCAAGGAGTGTAGTGAATTTTTCAATCCATCTGTCTTAGGGTCATTGATCGGAATTGATGTGATGATCCCTTGCTTGCTTCCGGAGAGTAAATTAGTTTATTGTCCTTCACGTGGATGTACAGAGTTTGTAACTGCTATTTAACAGTAAATTTATACTATTTAGAATGAAATAGGTTAATTGGAAAAAAATTTCCAAGAATGTAAGAAAAATGAAATGTAAAAATTACATTTTACTAATTGAAAAGGATGGGCGTGTTACATATGATTTACTTTAGTTTGTTTGAGAGTTTCACTTTTACAACGCTTCTTTTCACATCCAGTCCTCCCGAAAGTTTCCCTTCAATTTTTATCTCTTCCCATAACCTGGTCGCAGTGAGAGTCAATTAATCATCCACACACCATTTTCCGAACGTGACACCTGTACACGCAAGATCAGAGTGAAACCAGTATTCGGTTTTCCTCACGTCCATTCTCTTCCCCCATACTTTCGCTTATCGCGACCTCCCACCTCTGTGTCCAGGTATAACGTCACTCATCCCCCACCCTTCTTCCTCTCCTCTTTTTTAGTGCTCAGCAAAACCGCTCGGTCGGTGGTCCGGAGATCCACTCTTCCACCGAACCCTGTTAGCGTGATATGTTGACGCGAGGGGTATATGGGGACTTTCATTGCATATTTCAGCGTCGTAATGACGTAGGAAGAGAGAGAGAGAGGTCCGGAGCGTGTCGGAGCGTGGCTGGACGCTTCGGTGGATGCAACGTGAAGTGGCGCGGAGCGTGTTTCGGCTGAAGGCAGATGCTCGCTGTGATAAGAGATTTTAGTGGTCCTAAGAGGAGGGATGATAATGGATGGGGATACTTCCTACTTTGGATGAGGAATGGGAAAAAAGCATGAAAGTTATAACGTGTACGTTTTAATATGTATTGACAATTTTCTCCTCTACAAACATGAATATTTAGTTATATTTTCTAATATTTTGTTCATGTATTAATGTACATTCATCTTACGATGACTACAATTAGCAACCTATATGTTGTATGTACACCCCTGCGATCAAAACAAGAATCGTGGGTTCGATTCCCGGCGCGTCGCCATTTTCACCTTACCGAAAGTTATCTATATGTTGTATATTAAAACAAAAACTTCGTTTCTTACCATGTCGTATGAAATTCTACAGTTTCTATGGGCAATTGAGTTGTTATATCTTATACTTGATTTCACTACATGATATTAGGTTTATAATTTGAAGGAAGTTTATGAACATTAAACATATTTACGACGTATTTGTAAGGGGAAATGATTTTTGTTTTCAAGAAACGAAATAACTTCCAGTGGTATATTATTCATGAATTACACATTTTAAACCTTAATTAGACTGCATTTCATCTGTCAGACACATCACTCAAAAATAAATGCATAATATGTCGAGTGTTCTCATCGATCAAAATTAAAATTAGAAACATTTTATATAAGAATTTTTTCCTAATTATTTAGAAAACTAATTTATTATTTAAAATAAATATAACACTTCTGAACTATTCACCGCTGAGGTTCAAACATGACAAAATTTTGTTTCATGAAGCGTCTTAGAGTATAGTTCAATGTTCCATGAGATGTTCACATCGAACTTTCTCAGATCACTTTTTTCGTATTTTTTTTTTCGTAGGCAACGAACTCTTCGTCTTCCGTCAACCTTTTCACATCTGACGAGTTCAAGTGGAAGGCTCGGGTTAGGCGAATGGCCACATTATTGATGACCTCAACTCCCTGTAGTGCAAGAAGTCAAGAGTATTGGAGAACATGTAGGTTTGTATGTCTTGCAACACATCGAAGTGAAACGTGAATTGTGTCTGAAAGTGGTCTGCCTTCAGTTTACTTGAAATTAATGCATTTTAAACCAAAGACACCTCACAATATATTTTGTGTATTTCAATTAAATTTGTACTCAATAAAAATTAAGTTCGTAATTATATTGGAAACTATCTATAAATCATATTTTCGTGTAACGTAAATAAAATTTTTGTCTGTCCCTTAATAGATATTTTATATCATACAAGGCAAAGAAAATATTCATTAAGAATCTTAATTAAACCTATTTAAATTTTATTAAATCAGACAGCTAAAACACATATTATTGCATTAGTTGTAAATTTACATCCCCATCGTAACCTTATAGTTATTAGTTTCTAGAACATGTTCATACCAAAGCAAATTAGTAACCAACTCGTTCATCCGCGTTAACGTTGCACCGAAGGACTAACACAGTGGCGGTTGTAAATGGCAACGAGTCATAACAAGTATGTCTCGCACCGACGACCAGATTAATTAGCTCCAACTTTACTCTCTTGCTGATGAACTGCGAGTTGTGGCAACACCGATAAGCCCCGCTCGCCTGCCGGACCAGCGCATCCAACCAGCTGTAGTACCATCGTGACGCGCTTAAAAAGACCAGGTGTTTGTACGTGGATGTTTCGAGGGTGGGTGTGCAGTTGATGCAAAATGCCAAGGGATGAATATGGAGGGGAAGGGTCTTCCGAAGGGTTCTGTGGAGACCCCTCGACCACGTGCCGCAGCCCTAGGTTCGCAAGTAGGGTGTTATTCGAAGGATCGTGTACAAGAGAAGCGCTAGCAAATGATTGCTTGAGGGAGAGAAATAGGGTGGAATTCTGATGACATGAGGGAAAGGGGTTAATTTGAGACTTGGTTCGTGAGAGTGCAAGAGGATAGTTTTAGTCAATATTGTACAAATTACTTCAGGGATACTTAGTGGATATTACAATAATTCTTTGATGTGTTAAGTAATTTTCTTTTTGCCGTTATGCAACATCTAATATATGACGTCCACGTTTCATGTTATTTTGTATCTTCGTAAGTTGCAAAATTTCTTCAGGTACGCAAATAATCAAAAATTGAGAGTAGGTACCTTCATTTTTATTTTTTTTGGTCAGTGCACCTGAATAACACGAAAACCTAGGGTCGAAACGTTGTGTTTTATAAGTGATGAGAGTAAATCTGTCTTAATTCTTTATGATATCTGTTTTAACATATTTGTAGATAATGATACAACAGATCAATAATCTTTGTGTTCCAGAAATTATTTTCAAAATATGACTGTTATATTCTTCCATACGTCAATATCATCAGATTTATTATCACCATCACTAAGTCACATTATCACCACCAAGTCATCCCGAATGCGATTTCCGGGTGGGACAAGATAAAATTTGTAGCTTTTCACTTCCACGTCTCAATTTCAATAGCTGTGGCGTATGAAAAGTTCACCCTCTGCGGCTAACAACTGCCCTCTGCGACTCACCTCCGCAGTTGTAATACTCGGATACTGCAATCTGGATCCTACCCAGACGCTGTTCCTCCTATCCCAAATCCAGTGATGTTTCTGGTGAGTAAACTCAAAGCTATAACTGAGCCTCACTAGAACTTGTTATTCCGTGGTCCTTGCTAGTCGAAACGATATATGAAATTATCGTTATCAATTAAATATTCGATAAATTAAGATTTTGTCACAAAATTTTGGTTTAATATATTATTGACAATAGATATAAAACTCTGAGTAATGACACAAAAAAAAAGAGAATAAATGAAAAGGGGAATTTCTTTGAATTACTAATTTCCCCCGTTAACGTAACAATATGTACCACTATTTATCCCTTTATTTCAAAACATATCAATAATTTAAATACTTTAAATGAATTATATTATTCACATTATCACATTAAACCTTCACGAATAATTATCATATGAATTGCATTTTAGGAACCACTACTTACAGCTATTCTCTACTAATGTGGTTAATGAAAAAGCCTTTTCGAAGATTACTGAAACTATATGAAAGTTATTTAAAAATTATTTCAATTCATATTCAAGACATGTGATTTATCACTGTTGCGTTACTGCACATTCGTGATATTCTCACATTAATTTTTGCATTATCTCCCATATTATTCCCTTGGCGGTATGTCATCAAACGCTGTATTTTAATTTCATTTTTATGGACATTTCATTTTTGGTTATTCATTTTATTGTTCGCAGGAAAGTGTTTATGAATGTCATCAGTCATATCCAATGATGCATTTCTACTTTCCAACGCATAAAATGCTTATCTTTCATCATTATATTCTCAAATTATTCTCCCCCTCTTATATGGTTATAAACATATTTCATTTTCCTCCGACATTTTATCATCTGTGATCGTTTCATTTTTCAATGTTATTTCCTCGTAGATCTCAGATTGAAATGCGTTCTAAAAGTAAGTCTGAAATATAATATTTTCAGAACGTCCCCTACAAGGATGATGATTTTCCCTCACCCTTCAGAATCACATAAGAACATGTTGGGGTAGGAGAAGCGGATCATTAAAAGTTCTTAGTAATTGAACAGAGCTTCGTTTATTCTTTATGGGGTGGGTATTACAAGCCAGACTATTTAAAAATCTCCTTGTACTTCCGCATATGCAACACGCAGTACACTCGTGTATTGCGGGAGTCTAAAAACTCTAGTTCATACTCTGAGGTACTACTCTCCATAATAGTTTCTCACCACAGCATCACAGAAATTTCCAAAACTTTACTCAAGATCAAAAAACAATATTCAAAGGTTGTATACGTTCTATAGTCAGAAGGATGATTAAGTAGGTCCTGAAATATTTCCTATGAAACAGGAACCATTCATGATGGATTATAATGTAGAGTCATCAAAGTACCCTGTGTCCGCATCACTGTCATGGAAGATACCACTAATACCCAGGACGCAACAGCACAATTTATCTAAAATCAATATTGAAAGCCACTGAGAGAGAGAGGGGGGGAACGAAGACTGAATCGTCTATAGATTCCTCAAGTATGCAGCTCCCACCTCTTGAAAGAAGAAAGATTAGTGACATTCTGCTGCTACAGAAATTAGTGACCGGAGACTTAAACTACCCTGAACTACTTGGACTTGTCGACTTTCGTGTCCCTAGGATCACCTCAAAGAATCTTCTGTACGCATGGTCTTCCGCCCACCTACAGTCATCACAGCTGCATACCTCGATTCATGAGAGAGGGAAATGAGGTGACAGATGACGTAGACTTCTTCGGTCATACTGGCACTCATTCAAAATAGACCTTCAAAACTAACTTCTTTTGTGTTGTGCGCGTGTGTTAGTTTTTTATTTTTATTTTTTGTTCTTTATTATGCTCTGTTTTATATTCTTTTTGTGTTCTATCATTTTGAACTATTCTCATTTCGGTTGATTAATTTATCCAAATCTATTTACTGGTCATATCCATACCAGAGTTAACTATATTAATAAAATTGTAGAAAATGGGTTTCCCTTGGAAATAAATACATAAGTAAATTCCGGTGCGAGGTTAATGATCTAGCTTTCCTCGTAAAAAAATGCAGTTGTTTTTTCATATAACGTTCCCACAGATGTTTTATAAAAAAACTAATAGCAATTTAATTGTTCGTGCTTAAATAATCATTTCAGCACTTTTAAGTTCCTTATTTAGGTAGAGTGTATACAAATGTACATATTGTATTCTTGACTGATAATAATTATTCGCTTCATTATTTCAGTATTTTTCTTGCACCCTCCTATTACGACTCCAATGCAAAATAAAAAATAGCGAAAATAATAGAATATATGCCCTTCTGATCTTCATACAAATTTAGAGCATGCATGACGTAAAATATAGTGAGGTATAAGCCTATATAATGCACCCAATCAAAGGACCTGTTAAAACCATCATATAATAAATTTATGTGAAGTATGTAAATAATTTAAATGTAAGAAAATTTTCGTACATTAACATTAAAGGAGTGTTTTGGTAGATTACTTTGCTAGTGATATAAAATGAAAATTCGATGTGGATGATTATTAAGAACCAACAACAATGAAATCTGGATCTATATTTCTATATTCTTGACGTTTAGTACCCTTACTTTGGTTTTGTGTAAAATTATTATTAATAATTATTATTGATATGTAAGAGAATACTTTATTCAATGAGTACGATAATGTTAATTATTCGCGAAGCACTTTCTGTTGTCATCTAATATTTAATGCGTAACATCCGGTTGCATTTCATTTTAAAATGGACATTCCGTGAATGAAAATGACAAATTTAAATTCATAAGTTATTTTAAATTTCATTCCATCAAAATAACATACAAACATGTCAATATTATTCCAATTTGAGAGATGGCTCTTAATGAAGGTATGCATTATTAAATACTCAAACGAACTGAACATTAATGCATATAGTTATCAAATTCCCAGAGTGACATGTTGAAACATCACGACAAACATCGAAATGTACTTATCCATTTCCCAGAACGAAGTACTCTTTGATCTACGTATATTCATGAAATCAATGTAAATAGTATTTGTATCATACACAGAATTCTTGAAAATTTTGTAATTGTAAATATTCTGTTCGGGATTTTAATTTCCAATAGTGTCATAAAATATTATTAACAACGCTACATAAAAACGTATGTTTCCGCGGTCATTACATAACGCGTTTGTATTCATTTAATTAACCAGAAATTATGATTCTAAAAAAATTATATCACGAAATCAGCTTTATCGGTAATTATATACAGTTTTGTTTTTAAACTAACATTACGAACAGCTTCATCGCCCTCAGGTTATTTGAGAATAATAAAATGGCTTTGAAAACTTTCCTAATGTACATTAAATATATATATATTCTTAATAACCTTTTTTTTAATATTGAAAAAATCTGCAATTGACTAGGTCTAAAATACTAGGTTTATTACGAGAAATAAAATTTTAAAATTTAAATTTATAAACAACACTATTTTCAGTACTTCATGGAAATAACACAAGTGAAATTAAATATTAATAAGTGAACTTTTTTTACTATAATATTTTATGTTACGTATCTAGAACGAGAATTTGTACACTTTTTTTCAGAGTTCATTATTTCAACGAATATTTTCTGAAGGTATGAACCGTTCATCACTTCATCACACTGTTTCAAAGGAATCGGAGAAGAAACGGGACTTTCTATTAATAACACATTATGTTTCAGATTATTAAACTGTAGTATATGGGAGAACATCGCATGCTTACGTAAGGTGACGTTCTGTGATTAAAAAAATTGTATATGTTGAATAAGTTAGAAGAAAAAGAAGTGGTATAAATTGAATAAGTTTTTCTTTGAATGAATCCCGGAATCGGGAAATCATTACTTTTTAATCAATACTTACAGAAGAGGAAAATAAAAGAATCAACTAAGAGTGAATGCGAGGGTAAAGGCGACTCCAGACTTACGTCATTCAGCGAATCCCAAGTGACCGCTAGCCGCATACCAAATGGTGTGGATAGGTTGTTTGCTCTTTGTCGCGTCACGAATAGCGGTGCTCGCCGTATCCGCAGCCTTTCGGTCTCTTTGACAGATCATAGGAAGCCAAGTAGTGGCGAGCATTGGAGAGCAATGCTCACCAGTCGGGATTCGCCGAATGACGAATATCTGGAGCCACCTTATGGCAATGAGAATAGCACTTGTACGACAATGCGACTTGATCAAAGAGACATCAATTTATTAAAAAAGTGGAGTGGTATAGGATGGGAAAGAGAACCAAAGATGAGCAATACTTGAGATACAATTACATTACAAGAATAGGAGAAAAAGTGGATATGTTTTTTTTTAAACTTAAAATCAGTTACAAGGAAGGAAAAAATCTAAGTGGAGAGCTTTATAATAACGATGTTTGTTGATAAAGTGAACACGATAATCGTAACCATAATCAAGTACATACATTAATAGTTATACTCAGGAGGAAGAGTAGATAGGAAAGTAAACTATGGTTGTATTCGCACTGATCGTTGGGAGGGGTTCCGAGATGATGCTCAGAAATTAGCGGTTCCATGACGAAGTAGAGGGGACAATTGACAATGCTCCCCAACGGAAAAGCAGATGATACGGATGGGGATTGAGCTTCTGGACAGAACACGCAAAGGGCAAATTCACCCCTTGTGATACAACAGCTGCCACCAATGCCCATTCAGAGCAACTCATCCCCTGTTTGTTTTTCGAAAGAATGAAAAAAAACTTGACCAGACGTCACTCCCGTGGTACGAAAAAGTCCCCTCTGTTGTGTACTAGAACATTGCCACCTGACGTAGCTATTGTTTAATGCGACAAAAACTTTTGATAAAGTGTTCCTACGAAATATAATTCAGTTCATCTCTCGGGAGAGCAACCAAGCATGCTCAATTCTCTTTTTATTCTTCGAGAAAACTGTGAAAAATTTCATCACTTCCCACTATAATATGAGAAATGTATATTAATAAAAAAATCTAAAATAAAGGCGCGTTTAAACATGCATTTATTTATTAATACTGAAATGAGATCAACAACTTAACGTCAATAATATAAGAAGCGATGTTACGTCAATTTTATCAGCTTATTATTTATTACTTAAAATGGTATGATCATGCCAGGTGCTGTTATGCATACATAATAATTTATGAACTTTCAGTAATGTTATATATCCTGTTCATGTAAAAATTGTCATTATAACAGTATTTCACGAATAATTATGTACTAGAAACTGCGTTTCATAAAGGATACCATTTAAATTGTAAATCTGATTTTAAAAACTGCTCTCTAGTTTGACCAAAGTTCTTAAGTATTGCTACTGTTTTCAATGAATAACTTTCTTATTGGAAAAATAAATTTCATTTTGTATTTTTCTACATAAAATTTATAACCCGTGTGATCGTATTTTGTATCCTGTCTATTAGTAATTCCAATGTGACGTTTAAAAACTTTTCATTTATAGGCTTGTTCCATTAGAACCCGTGCACTTTGAAGATGGTTTTATTCAAATGTTCGCCCCGTTCGGTCTAAATTTTATTAGACGAGTTGATATATAATAATTTATTTTCTAATAATAAAAATCAGTACATTATAAAAGTCTTATATTATCTTAAAGTTTTAATTATCCTGCGTGTATAAAATAAATTTTCTTCCTACATTACTGCAGCATCCATATCACATTTTATTGCGCAGCCAGTCACGTGTATGTAGGCTTAGTACGTCACTGGTCCGCATAGTGCCGCCTGCATCGAGGTATGTTCACGCCGCTGTGACGTCGGATTTTGTGGGCAGTTTCACACAGCGACGCCTCACGGCTGGTGAAACTCTTCTCATCAGAGTCTGACAGCATGAATGCAACTCTTCTCCTTTCCCTAGGACCATTTAACTGACACACTGTGATGGTCAATAAGACAGGGTTGTCCATGAGGCATTACTGTACTTCAACTGAATTTGTCAAGACCGAGTATAATCAACACCTTAGATTAGTGCCATGTTTTGTTTTAGCTTCCACTGAACGACACAACTCAGCAATGACTTACATAAAAACACACCTGACAGTACAAAGACATAAAACATGTCAATGTTATACAACTGCATATTGTATCTCTGCTTATTCATTTCTTGGTTGTTTTGTGGCTTGCAAACAATATGTTCTTGTATCTTCTCACTTACGTTGCTAACGTGTCAAAAATATTATAAGAGTACCTGATGATGTATCGAAACTGACTCGATATGTTTGTTAAAAGGCAAGTAAAAATCTCCATAAGACCGGAGTATTGAAGTAAAATAATTTTTTCTATGTGTTTTTTCAACCCATCCACGAGTACGTCAATACATACGAGTATTTTGTTTCTAGTCTTGTCACACGATCAGTAGGTGACAACTCAGAATAAAGCAACATATAAATATATAAAAATAAATGACAATTTCTGACAAAAGAAAACAGTTGTAAACTGCGCATGACCGCGAAAAATATAAATTCCATATTTTATTATTTTTTATTTTATTTTTAACGTACAAAGTAAAAATTATTATTTCAGTATAGAATATCATACACTGAGATAAAAAAGAATTTATTTGGTGTTTATTGTTGGTTTTGTCCTTTCGATACCTTCATTTGCATCATCATTACAGTGTTAGAGAAATCTTGTAATTCGAACATACGAAGAAGGTGCAATACTGACACTGGAAAGGAATGTAAAACAATTTATAATATACAAAGCGTGTATTGGTTATAGATGAATTATATTAAAATGATTACGATCGATATCTTACTATATCGAATATCTATATAAGTGATAGAGTTGTGATGTGTGAGGTAAGTAGATTTCGTCCTTTTACCTTCATGTGGAGAAGATATTTGATGAGCACATGCAGATGAAAATGGCGACGAACCGGGAATCAAACCCGGAAATTCTGCTTTGATCGCAGGGGTATTAATCACTACAAATTCATTTCTTAATTATATTTATCAACTTTCGAGACATTAATTTTTCCATTTTATTCGTCTCAAAGTTTCAATACCACGAAGAGAACTTACAAAAATACGCTGACAGAATTTAATTTGATTCAATTAAGCTATTTGAAACACATTCATTTATTGAAACTAAGGGCATGTCATCTATTGTAGAATAGTTGTACTATGTCAGAAACCTTTGCACATCAACTTGCCTAAGTTTCATCACAATCGGATGATTGGTATAGGAACGCATAAAGAACAAACAAAACTCCACATCACCACCATTACCAACGTCACAATCACCAACCTGACCGTCATCACCAACTTACCATCAAAAGCAACGCCATCATCACTAACCATTATCACCCGCATGAACATAATCACCATCTCCGTCATACTATGATCAATGTCTGGATCACCGACATGCAGTCACCATCACCAACGTCATACCATTATAAACAACATCATCACTCGTGTAACCGAAATCCCTGTGATAACCATCATCACCCACATAGGTATCATAACCTGCGTTGTTTCCGCACTCCCCCGTTCACTGCTTAACCTGGAGCCGCTTGAGAAACGCGGGTTAAGCCAATCTTCAGTTAATGTCTTCGCAACTCTCGTGGTAATTTAGATGGATTTTACGGGCCGCAATGAACGTTACGCTTTCCGGAGAATCTCGCTTGCAATCCGAGCGACGAGAAGGGTGAGACGTGTCTTAAGTTTGGAGAAGGGATAAGAATGTTTCCTGCGGCTTTCACAAAGCGTAGGGACGCTCATCTACAACGACAGCTCTTGATTTATTTCCCCAAGTATTAATATGATATTAGTGTGTCCCGGTAAAGCTTTTAAAGAAACATAGGACTCCAGGTGTAATTAGTATCTTTACTCACTAAAACAGAAAGTGTAATTAAATTGCAAAAGTTTGGTGGATCTCCTAATTCCCCCCAAGGACGGAAAAATAAACCTTTAAAATTACGCGGGTATACGTAATCACGAGAATAATTTGGAGTTGAACATTTTCCCTGCACTTTTAATATCAAAAGTCAAAATTTTTAGGAGTTCCAAAATAATTTTGTCCGAACCACAGTTTAGGAGGAGGAATGCGACGTCACTAGATGAAAGAAGGAAATCATAACCCGGTCATTAGTTCATATCTCATAAAATGCAATGGTGAATGAGAATCGTCCATTCGATGAGTACATTATTCGACGAATCCATCTCTAATCTACCAGTGGCCATGATTGGAGCAACTGAACGCTCATAATTTCATCATTTCTCTCAGTGTTCTTATACTCACTCAATAATCACATTGTCGCAGCATTTTCAGTGTTGTTGGGTGAACAATATTCACGAATCGTAACAGTCGCACACACGAGGAAGAGTCGTTACGGCTCTTCTCGATGGTGCGAAACTGCATTTTTCCCCACCTGCAAGGGCTCTAATGAAAACGTGAAAGGATACAGAACTTGAAATATCAGATTCTCTTATAAATAGATATAAAGAAAGAAATTGTTACGATAATTGGAACTAATTCTGTGATTGCAAAGAAACCGTCGATAAGTACTACAGGAGACGTTATGGCGTTACACTGCGTTACGGCGTGGAGAGAAGAATGTTGTCTTAATGTTACGTAACGTTTTACAGCGTATTTTAAAGGGTGCCTTTAAGTTGCTTTTAAGTTCACACCTCCATACTTAACCAATCAGTGATATTATATTATGCTAAATATAATAGTTATTGCTTATAAAATATACATGGTTAGAAAACAACCTAAAAAGATTTCACATTAGTTATGCTGATTCTCCTTCGTTGATTCTGTATACGGTGGAATTCCGCTGATTCTGTATACGGCATAAAGAACAGCACATAGTTTTTGGGGAAAATGCCTGTTACGGTTTTATTGTTAATGGGGGAGAATTGGAATTCAGCCTATGACTCCACACATAAAATCATTTCCATTTGTTAATATTTTGAATATTGTGCTAAAGTATGTAATGTCAATTATTTTATAAGCATGATAAAACATGATAATGCATGTTAAAACAATATGTTCATTCCCATGAAACTGTTCCTAATATAAATTTTATTTCATTAATTTAGCGCCGAATTTCATAAACCCATACATAACTTTTTCCACCATAGATTCAAAACCTCATTGAGGAGAGTTGATAACGAAGATAACACAAGTGACATTATATCGGAGATTACCTTTATTCATGACTTCCTTCTCTGCCACAAGACCACGTGATTACGGTCAACAAGCATTTATTAAGCTCACCTAACTTCACTCTGTCACGCAGAGATCCTTGTAATAATTAAAATTCTCGAGGCGCCAGGAGACTTTTGCTGCCGGGCTTCTATCGCATGAGTTCGTCGACTAAACCCTTCTATCACTTTTGAAACAAGCTTTCGTAGTGACACTTTGCAGTGAGAAGATAAAAACGGGTTATCTAGCATCAAAATCCGAATGTAAAAGGTTTCCTTTTTTTATTGGGGTTTTATGAGGCATACTTTCTTTATGTTAAAAGTATGTTACTTTTCTCCAAAATTATTTTGTAAGTTTAGAGAAATAAAAAAAATCATAAATTATCGCTCATTTTTCAATACAATATTTCTTCAGCATTATTCATTTGGCAATTTAATGTCTCATCATGTTATTTTAAGTTCAAAACATGTAAAAGGTAGAATTCTTAAATTGACCTAAATTCCGTCTACTATAATTCTGTGAATTTGCATTTTTAAATATATGAATGGGAAATTCAATCGAGAACTAATTTGATCAAAATATTTTAACTCACAACTTCCAAGTACATACTCGGGAGGAAAGTTTGCATCGCCTACGACCAAGTGAAAATTACGACGGACCAGAACTCGAACCTGGGAGCTCTGCTTTGGACGCAGAAGTGCTACCGCTGCACTACCAACCTGCGAGTCAGGTGGATGTTGTGTATTGGTTTTGGGAGTCCTGGAGGGGGGTGCAGTGCTAGCACACCGTGGGCCAAAGCAGGAATTTCCGGGTTCGAGTACTAGTCTTCTCATGTTGATCAAAATATACCCATTTCTCCAGTATTTTTAACGTGTACTTAAAATAGGTTATTAGAAATGTTTCAACCACAATATCAAATATATTTATTTCCTCATTTTGAATACATTTTTTGACGAAGTATTTGAGTTTCTTCTCTATTTACAACCTGAGATATAAGGTTCTGGGTTCAAATCCTCTTGCATCACTCTTGCGAAAGGCAATGAAGAAGCCAACAAGAGGTATATCTAATCACACCGATCCCCATTACAAACCTATCAAAAATAACCAATTCTTATCAAAGTGGTTCAAACCAGATTTCGGACTGCAAACTTAAGAAGAAGATGGCACAAATATCATAAACTTCGGAATGAGTCGTAATTGGAGAATTAAGTACAAAAACATCATTGTTTTTTGGTGGAGCTAAATCTGAGACAATTTTGTAATATAACATTCCTGGTGAATTTGATAAATCCTTGTGGAATGTTTTCATGAATAATCTCCTTAAAAGAGTTTGCAGTGGATGAACTTTTTTCTCTTATACACACTTCTCTCTTCAAAGACTACCTTGTTAATTTTTTATTATCGTGTCTGAAGCAACCCACGAAACGGTAAAGATTCGATGATTTCGATTACATCAAAGGGCGAACGCTATTTACCATTCCCGAAAACACCTGTATTGTTACTGAGCACCGCGGGGCTGATCGATGCCTCTTACGAAAGAGACTCTGTTCAACAAATTAATTTCTTGCTCCTAGGATTACTGTTTATCTGGTAATTATTACAAAGCTATCAATATTTCTAAAATAATAATAATAATAATTTATTACTCTACATGTGAAATAAAAGTATACATAATAAGATGTTAATAACAAATCCAGTACCCAAATATATATAAAATGGTTAAGAAAATTAGTACATAATTAATTATATTCATGAGTATATATGTGTGTATATTCACATACATACACAAATATTTTCTCGCATACAAATAGATATAGATACACACTCACTTACAGTCAAGCGTGAATATACACACACATTATATATATATATATATATATATATATATATATATATATATATATATATATATATATATATATATATATATATATNATATATATATGTTTCTCTTATACATTTAACGTAAATGTAGTTCCTTTAATCTAATAAAAATATAATAATTACGTAAAATAAAACCAAAACAGGGTAACTTGAACAATCATCCACACTTCACAACACTAAACTACAATTCACTCTGCGCATTTTCGCTACCCTTAGAATCGCTCTGTTTATGAAATAATACATCTTATACCATGGAATTTAAAAAAAAATTAATTCTGGTCTCATACACCTCGATAAAGTATTTATATACTTAACGTTCCATTCCCTTGTACTGGTAAAGTTAGCAACTAAAAATATATACGCATCCAAACAATATTAATTATTCAGTAGTTGCAACCATCTCAGGGCTTCAGAAGTTTCTTATTGACTATTCCCGTTCATAGATGTAATGAAAATTCTAAATTACATATATGTATTAAATAAATATTATTAGTCAAATTTTTACTTTTTTCTTGAACTTATTTCAAGTGCATTTATAATAATTTTCAATTATATTCGATAATGGAAATAATCTGTAGGTTGAATAAATGAATGAGACCTTCATCTTTGTATTTACATCATCTAAAGATTCACAGTTTCGACTTAATCTGATTTTCGTTCCGTGTTTACTGTTAATATTTCGGAGTTATTATTAGACGTTTGATGTTTATTACTTACGATACCCAAAGTAATTATTCCCAACAGGCAGTAATGAAATTTCTGATAGAAGAAGTTACGCCTAGCGAAATAATTCATTTAAAGCAGTTCCGAAGTTATTCAGGAACTCATAATACCAAATCTGAACGAATTTTTCTTAACTACTCAAACATAAAGCAAAACGTAATTCAATTATCTCTCCCCGCGGGTGTCAGACGTTTCATGCAAGTGAGTGCACGTCAGATACAGCCGCGTTTGCTGTCAGAGGGAAGGGCTTCCCCACGACTATGACCGCGCTTCCCCTGTTGAAAAGAGGGTTGAGGAAGATACGAATTTGCCAACGAAGTGGCATGCGCGTGAAAGCGTAAGGGAAGCAAAGAGCAGAATGCGGTGACTGAGGCTATGCGGGTGTAATGGTTGTGATGTTGGCTCTATTGATGCTACATCAAAGAACAAGTTATTGTCGAAATAGTGGAAGTTCCGACGAGGGTAGTAGTGACTGTGAAAATTGTTCTGGTTATAGTGGCAATATTTTTAATAATGACCGTAACGCTGGCAACTATAACAATTTTGAAGGTGAGGAAAGTAGCAGTAATCGATTCTACGAGCTTAAATGAACACAAGATAAAGGGGACGGCGTCGAAGTGGTGAGAGTTTGGGTGGTTAGGGGAAGAGTAGGCTCGTACTTGTTAATTCGGACTCGTAGGAATTAGATTGCCGACTCTAATGAAATTTCTCAGCGACCGAAGAGAGTGGAGGGTTTTGTACGAGGGTGAGGTGTAGAACTGAACAAGTCCAATGTCTGTTCGTCGACTGCGGTGACGTTACTTCATGCAGGAAAACTACGTAAATGGGGTGTCTGATGAAGGTTACAACTTTGCCTTTTCTCGTGACATATGGTGAACACAGCTAATATAAATGTACTTCATTTACGTAATCCAGCTTTATTTAAATTCAAGTATATCATTGTTTAAATCCATAATAATATAATATCATTATTTTAATGGTAGTAACGCCTCATAATTTATCATTCTTTAATAATGTTACCAACATTCCACAACTACCAAGTATTATTTAAATTATTATTATAGTATAATATATTCATTGCTAATTTCGAAGAAATAATCTGAAAATATTTTTGTATCAATCGTTTGTACATTCAGGCTTTGTAACACGATAGTGCTAAATAACAGTGATGATAGTAACAATCTCTGTAATGTTTACGAATATATGATAGTTATAAATGGTGATGTACTATACTATTTTTCCATATTATAATTATCATTTATTATTTTGTACTTATTCAAGTTTAGTATTTTATGTACAAATATAAAAGAACCGCGAACGCATCAATTTTTTTTTATTTTCTTGCTAACACTCAGAAGAATTAAATGAGTTAAATAAGACATAATTTTTAAACTCAGAACGGAGAAAGAGTTTCAGTATATAAAAGCTCTATAGTTAAAGATGATTACAGATAAGAAAGAAACGATAGAGAAAGAAAGAAAATATTATTTATGAACTTGTTTGTCCGGGACAAACCGCGTCTTAATAGATAAAACTACCAACGTTTCGGCCACCAAAGACAGCGACTTAGGTCTGTATGACTCTGACATTGGCCTAAAGAAGGCCACAGCACGATGGCCGAAACCTTGGTAGGTTTACCTACGAAACGCGGTTTCTCCCGGTCAAAAAATTCACACTGACCGCGGCCGCGGAAGCCTACATTTATCAAATATTATTTGTTCCGAAAACTGGTATGAGAGTAAGATATTTGTTGAGAAATGGAATTGAAATTACACCCTATAAGTTATTATTAACCTATTAAATACTAACTGTTTGATCTTAATATAACGATTGAGAATGTAAAAACTGATCTCCATTGACATATTATCTGTAAAGTCTGAGGAAACACTTCATAAAAATACTTCTTTCAATTGTTCGATTTTGTTTCTCAATTCGAGATCCGACGATAATAATCCGACATAGAAAAGCATTGTACTCAGGTATTTCAACGTAAAACGTAGCATAACCACAATGGTTGCCCTTCTCTTCGTTACAAAAACTATTTATGATGGATGCCAATATTTACTAACTATACAGACTATGTAGTAACTGAAAAGAAAAAAAATAAAGTAAGACTACAAAAACAACTGAATCTTTTTTTAAATTTCAAACCCCTTTCTGAAAACTTTTCACTATAATATACATCATTATGTTATTCACTATATTTTAATTAATTCAGTTTCAGAATGAGCCAAATTAAAATCATGATCACAACTCTGTTTTACCAATAACAACGTTTGTAAATTCTTATTAAAACGAACAACTGGTTTTGACACAAGTAATTTTTATGCCAGTGACTTTACACGAGGATTTAGAAGACAGGCCTGGTTATATATCACACACATTCTTCAACGTATATTATAAAGCAACAAGGGAAGAATTCTTCTACGGAAGAAAATTGGCAACCGCGCACAGCTCGTAGTAAGAGCAGTCGATTCGACAAGGGGATGCGTAGTACGTATGCAAAAACGCACGGGATTCAATTACAGCCGAGTCCTAGGATTTCCCGAGTAAGACTGAGATCCTCTCCAGCAGGTGTGGCTCGTAATCCGGTCCGTGGCGTCCGGATCTTTGTCCATTAGTCTCTACTACCCCCTTCGCGCACTTAACTGTCCCTATGATCCCTTCCTCAAGCTGCAGCCGAATGGAGACACTGGCTTTACATGGCAATATCATGCGTAGCTGGATCTAGAAGCGATAGTATAAAGAAAGTTACAACACGTGGGTTAGGGTAAATGATTTAGATGAGCGTTCACGAACGGATTCTCCTAATGAGTCAAGGAAGGGGTTAGGAAGTTTCTGAAGAAGGAAATGTGATTTTGAGTATTAACACCAATATATGAAATGAGCAAACTACAAGGTATTTAGAAGTTCAATTCAGTTTATTCTTATATAGATGAAAAGGAATGACGACGATATATATATATATATATATATATATATATATATATAACATTATGTATGTGTGATGTGTATTTAGGAATATTTCTCTATTTTCTGGGTGATTTTCTCAAGAATTCTCTGCTGATTTTGATTAAATTTACGAAATATTAACATAAAAAAGTTGATCGACATTATCTCGTCTCTGAGTAGGATTGCTTTATTTTTATTTCATTACTATTATTTATTGTTTTATGGTGAGGCTCAGGTTGAGAGGTCTGCTCTTCCTCCTAACCGTGGCTCGGGAGAGGGAATTGGGAAGGGGAGATATGGGGTTGCCTGGGAGCTTATGGTAACGAACCGACATTTGTCTGGATTAGGTCAGGGAATCTCTAGCTGAAAACCTCTCCTAGCTAGGTCGAGCTGGGTCTCAACCCGCGCTCTACCACTGAGCAGAATCGTGAATGCGATGCCGCTATCACTAGACCACCTAAAACCGGTGTGAAAGAGCAAAGGACTTCAGATGAATAATAAAAGTTAGATGTTTCAAATCTTCATGTCTTCTATTTACTACGGCAGTAAAAATACAAGAAGATAAACCGATAAAACATTGAATTTTCTATAATGCAAAATTATCAAATGAGCATTATTTTCTAAATCAATATTTAATAATGAATGAAAGGGTATAAATGGGGGATGAAGTGATTTATCAAAACCTCACGTAGACAGTGATCATCTAGTTTTTAAGGTAAAATGTGCAATATTCATTATATTCGAAAAAACACGCTTATAGGCACTATTCTTTTTATACAGAGACTAAGATATTACCATCCGAGAGAAGCTCGGCAGCACAGGTTTTCTTTTCATTGTTGATGTTCACGTTATATGCACCAATCATATCTTTTGTGTATGGAGCAAAAAGAATTTTAATGCTTATAACTTCTCAGAGCTCATAAAAATTGTTGTTAATAAGGTAAACTCGAATTTTAAAAATGATATAAAAATATTTGGAGTGTGTTCCACTCAACTTTAAAATTAAAACTTATAACTAGAAAATCTAAGCACTAAGCAACCTACCTTGCAATAAAAATATAAGAAAACCTATAAACACCAGACAAACCATTATATGTAATAATTGACAAAACATGAGGGAATATTTAAAAGATCTATCAGTTTTAATATAATTATCCACACGACCTTACACTCCTGAATATCGTAACAACATATTCAAGTGAGATTTGCATGTACTATCTTCCACCTAAAACTCATTGCAACTGCCTTACCACCTGATCTAAGAATGGTGACTACAAAATCATTCATATTGGCGTAATGAAATTAAGCAGTAACTCAAAAATTGTGCGTCGCAGGAAATATGCGGTTTAGCTATCTCTACGCAGAATTAACTGAAAAATCAAAATGCTTATATTCAAACTGTCAAAATTTTTGAATAATTAAGAAACCGGAAGTGGAGCACGGTGTGCACTGTCCAGAAATAGGTTTCTATTCCGAATACATTCAAAGTGAAATCACAAGTCTGGATGCATTCATGAGTTAACGGGGGAAGGAAAGTCTTACCATACATACCTACTCACACATATATGAAATCATCGCCAAAATAGACTCTCCTGGTAGAGATCTGAAGAGATTTCGATATTTTTTTTCGACCAATGACCATCCTTTCTTATACATTCTCTAGAGTTGCAAAGTAATAATATTTTGGTATTTAGATATTTATTTTATATGTTTAGTAAAGTTCACAGACGCCCTAAACGTCGTTTTACCTCTCATCTATAACTATTTACGACAATTATTGTAATTCGTATTAATAAAAATTAAATCTCTAGAGTTCTAAAGTCACCAAGAAATCTAGTATCTGAACCACTGCACGACTCTGTACTGCAACCTTGTTCATACCCTCTCCCAACGGTCGCCACTGCTTTATCGCGGGAAGCGAACATCTCCTTTTAACTCCCCCATCCCCACCTCCCGCCTCACGCCTTCCTTGTCCTAGCACTCGCGTTTGTTCGGGCGTTTCTCCGAAAGTGCGAGGCCGCCCGACCGCCCGACGCGTCCATCTTATCGCACACTTTTACAGCCGGAACGACCCCGGGCCGCTTTGTACAGTACGAGATTCCTCAGAAGAGAAGACGGACAACAGGCGACGGAGCGGTGGAGTGAAAGGGGTGGGCTTTCGTTCAGGCGGAGCTGCGACAAATGGACGTGAGTGGACGAGAGGGAGGAGGGAAGGGTCGATAGGAAATGCTGTGGCTGCACGTGGGGAGGGTAGGAGGTTGAAAAAACATTGCCTTCTCCGTCAAGAATGGGAGGTATACTTCAGGAAGGCGCTCTTGAAAAATATTTCAATTGCATTTAACTACTGTATTACGGGGCATGAAAGGTACGTAACCGGTGACTCGGAAAGGGGAGGGGAAACTTGGGGATCCCGCACCGTCCCCGAAAATTAAAGTTGTCATGAAATTATTTTTCCTGCATATAATACCTCTAATTTACTCTTAATTACTCGGCAACATAAACTATTCAAGAGAACAAATACCTTTTAACATAATTTTTGAAAAATCTAGACAACCTTCGAATAAAATTCCTGGTTAACGGATGTGAAAATGTTCTCGTTCATAATTAAGCAAATAATTATAACCTTATAAATTTAACAGATAACTATCATATTTGTATGAATTAAATTAAATTTAGATATTTTACATATGTGTGATATATTTGCCATCACACGTAAGATGAACTCAGAGGGCTTTTGTTGACGAATATAGAACACCCAAGAAGCAATCTAGTATAATCTTTTTTTCTTAAACCTAAAATAACTTCGCTCTCTTTATTGGTATTCTTGCACAAATTTCCCGTCCAACTTTGTATACATATTATGGATAATTTTTTAGAGGTGTATGTGATATTGTTTTGTTAACATTTCAAAAACTCTTTCACTACGTACCGGTAAATAAGCACAGACAAATTGTTCCTAAACGCGAAACTCAAATCAAAAAGCGCGAGTTGCTTCATAGTGCCCAAGCTGCACAAGAGACGAACAATGCATGAGATACGCGCTGGGCACAGTGCTAATGGCGAAGTTCTGTCGTACGGCATCAAGAACATTCGCGCTCGTCAACGTCAGCGCAAGAACAACGCCTCGCTCCCGACACGACACCCGGTGTCCTGTTGCGTTTGTCTGCTATCATTGCTTTGAAGACATCACAGCTGACATCACTAACCCTCAATGGCGGACGCTGAAAGTAGGAAGGGAACGCACCAGAAAGACATTAGGAGGTGATTCTTTAGAACTTTACTTACCTTACAATTATGCATACTTCCGGGGCAAATTGAGATTAAATACCGATTTTTATTGCCTTTTTTCGAAATTAAATCTAGATATTCAATTATCCATAATATGTATACCAGTGCTTCTACAATGTAAAAGAATTTATTGATTTTAATAAAAGTTAAATTCGTCTTGCACTTTATCACGCCATTGCTGTAGTACTTTTTAAACAACTTATAACAATTTCAAAAATTATTTTCTTGCATGGTTGTGTTGCCGTATGGCTCATATTAATTTATTTTTATGTGTACTCAACTTTGGCACGGTTGTGTACATAAATTCTGTAGCCCCATCCTGGCCCGGGTTTTTCTCCGTTTTTCCTTCTGGTAGAGGCGGATTTATCATACAGGTTCTCTAGGCTTTGTCTAGGGGCGTGTTTATTGTAACAATAAATCGTGAATTTAGTGTTATTTCAATTCTTATGATTTTTAAACACTATACTCAGAATAATCTATAGTTCGATAATAACTTGTACATGTAATGTTTTGCTTAAAATTACAAACATATTGACATTATATATGTATTATAACTCGCAGCCAACTTTTTATCTTATCTAGGAACTTTTGCTTAAATATTTGAATCCGCCTCTGCCTTAGGGCCCTTGATCGGAATTGATGGGATGGTCCCTTGCTTGATTCCGGAGAGTAAATTAGTTTCTTTTTCCTCCACATGGTCATACGCAGTTTGTACTGTTTTTTGACAATAAATTTATAAATTTAAGATATCTTCTTCACTCATAATTTTTCGTTTTCAATTAAACAACTAAACAGTAAACGTAGGCTTCCACGTTTACTGTTTACTTCAATATAAATTTGTTTGTCCGGGACAAACTGTGTTTCAGTAGTCATAACTAACTACATTTCGGCCATCTTGCAGTGAAATTCTACAGAGCTTTGTCAGAGTACAGTCCTAAGGCATTGTCTTTGTGTCGTTCGATCTCGCAGAGTACGACAGCGACTTAGGTCTGTACGACTCAGACATTGCCTTGAGAAGGCCACAGCAAGATGACCGAAACATTAGAAGTTATGTCTACTGAGATGCAGTTTGTCTCGGACAAACAAGTTTATATAATAAAACAGTTTTGTTTTAGTTGGAAAAAAATGTCCACAAAAATACTTTTTGTTAGCCCTTGATGATATTACATATTTTGTATTGTTTATTTCTTTTCTTTTTCTTTCATCGAATCATTTTACTTGCTTATGGGTTTTAATTTCAGTTACCCTTTGGGTCTACACCCTTGCCAGACAAGTATGTTATTCCAGGTATTGACTACTATGAGTCTTCGCAATGCTATGCTTTCTTATAGATAAATTCTTGGTTATTTCCTTTTATAACGTGTTACAAAATCATTGGTACAAATTAAATATCGCTTGTACACATCTTCAATGTATGGGTTAAGTGAAAATAATCTTATTTTAGTTTGAGCGTATCAAATATCCCGAAAGTGCATCAGAAAGTGAGAAGTTTTATTATATTGATATAATCATTGGTTTTGTTCGCACAAGTGTTGCACAGTACTTTTCAATATTTGTGTCTAGTTCAGGTATTGCAGTGAATTTGTTAATATTTTGGTGTAACTCAAAGCGATTTACTTAGTCCCACTAATTTACTCAAGCAAAATAATGTTCAAGTAAAGAGATGTGGAGTGTTCTCCGTGGATCGACAGGTGATGACGATATTTGAAAACTACGGCCAGGTGATTTACACAATTAGTGGGTACTTCCCAATTGTTATTCTACACTTTTTTAGTAATAAGAGATTTCTTGAAGCAGCAGAAATGATGTCTTGAACCTTGTTTAATCACAACTATTTATTTAAATTTTTGTCTTTAAAATATTGTTAATGTTGAATGGAAAGGATGAAATAAGGAGCAGAACAGGATCTGAGAAAATATACACATTGGAATTACACTCTAATCTTTTTTATTGCGTATGTGTTCCAGAAAAAGAATTTTCCAGACTTTTCCTGTAGTTATATTTCAATTATATTAAAACAGAATTCATATTTAGAAAAAATTAAAGGGCGAAATAATAATTAACCAGAAACCTCAGAAGACTAAATGTTAAAACATAAACATTATGGCATCTTCTTGCTAAGTTAGTCACGTGGTTTCAAATGGACCGAGGGAATTACCAGTTTGGAATTCCATTACGTTCAGAGCATACATTTGCTCCAAGGGTATGCAATCTATTCTCGATATGACGAGCAACCAAGTGAACTAAGTGCCAATGCAGCATCTAGGGATATACAGTAATTCCAGCCTCTCCTGCGCCTGACCCTCCACCTATTGATGCTCGAGGAATTCTAACCGATCTGCACATCCTTGGAACCAGTAGCCTTCGGTGACAAGAATATTTTAATTAATATTACTATTTTAAATATCTCAAGGTAGAATAAACGTTCCAAGTTCTTCAACTACTCAGAAGCTTAATTGTTTTATTTATTTTTATTGTAATTGTCTTAGAACACAACGTTTTGAAATGATGCGATGAAAAGACATGATTGATTTTCTATGTATCAGGTAATAGTATAGTTAACAATCAATATTCAGGAACTCGTTTGACTCATTTGAAATGCATAAGAGCGTGTACAAAGATGGCGGCCGAGCGCAACTGTTTCAGGATTTATTCACCTCACCTCCGAAATACTGAAATATCTTATGGTAATGTCCGGTGACGTAGATAAATGTGATCTAGAAAAGACAAAGCAAAATTTACTACCAATCAAAGTAAACTTCCATCATTTCAGTGATTTAAAAGTTGGTCTTAAAAAAATAGTTTCCTCTATGAGACACAATGTATTTTACCATCAATTATAATTGCAATTATCTCATTGAAAGGGTCTGTGAGCAATATTTTTCAAGTTGAAATCACAGTATGTACATGTTACTCTATATATTTATGTCGATCGAAGATATTTTATTGGTTTAATTCTACCTACGCTAATTCTACGTTCACGGTGAGTTAATGCCTTAGGACACTCAGAAAAATATGTGATGACCAGACGAATAGAAAATATCAGAAAAAAAGATTGCCTGACTNCTTAGGACACTCAGAAAAATATGTGATGACCAGACGAATAGAAAATATCAGAAAAAAAGATTGCCTGACTATCTTTGTACAAATTCCGAGTGAAAATATTTGCAGTGTTTTATACCTGATCCTATTAATTACTCAAACACCATGAAACAATTTCCTTCCCTACCAGAAATATTTACCCCGCAAGGTCCAAATTTTATTAGACGAGTTGATAGTTAATAATTTTATATAAACAATGAATTCTGAATCAGTCCCTAGATCGCTCATACTATGTTAAGTTTGATTCATTATTGAAACGAATTAGGACGGAAAAGTTGAATAGGCCGCGGTACATTTTCCACTTCAACGAGAACTCAATTAAGTCTTCTTAACGTCAGCTTTTGTTCGTCCGCCCTTGCCCAGGGGCATGGTGGGCCATGCACCATCTGGTGAGAGCTCGCTCAACCCCTCCCTCCACTCACGTCTCTGCTTGAGGAGGGCTCAGCGTCCGTTTGCTCAGTCGCCTAAGGCCCTGCGGATTCAGCCCTTTGCGTCAGGACCCGAATATAAGCGGTGCTCCCCGCGTCTACAACCTTCACCATAACCCTCAACACACACTCTCTTACTGCCAGCGTCACCAAGTCCCGTTTTCTATAAGATAAAAGTCTGAATTCAACAACCCAGAAATTTACTTCAGTTGTAACTTTATAAATGTGAGTCGCTTTTCCTGTAGCATATGGGTGAAAAATTGATCACAGAAATTTCTAAAGTAATTTCCATTAAATTCACTGACTTATCTGAAACTAAATAATCGAACTCTATTGTGAAACACGGTTTAGGTATTCCAAAACAGAAATCCAGAAGTTACACTAAAACAGTAGGAGAACTATTCTTAGAAATTTATATTTATCATGTATAGAACATTTGTTAAAGGAATTTTTATTACGCGAATACCATTTCTAAATCTCGAGTTCCCACTAATGTCTGTGTGGTAATATTAACATAATACTAACAAAACTGTATTTAATAAGATAAAGAAAGATATTCTACAACTACGTATAGTTATAAATTATAGATTATTCAGAAAATATTTTTTATAAATCGTAACTATAAAAATAAATCTATAATCGTGATTTATTATTTCAATGGACGCTGCTCCTATGCAAGTACCTTGAGAGCCTGTATAAAAAATCCAACTACTCGAAGGAAAACCGGATAAAAACGTGGGCCAGGATGGGGATTTACGCTTCATTGTCTCATTTGTATTTTCATATTATTTTGTTTAGCTGACTCGTTTCTCTCTTTGGTGCTGTACACTAAACTTACGACATTTGGGACTTCTTTGCTGCATACTCGCTGGAGGGTTTCATCCCCAGACGCACTTTGTCTTCGCCTCATCCAGATTCCAAGTGTCGGGATCTCATACATATCGACAACAACAATGTGTCTTAGTTATTCACAAATCAATGATTTTCTTACGAAGAAAACTCAGGATGATTTTCTATTTTAAAAGTAGTTTACCCCTGAAGTGGTCTCGTGAATGACTATAGTCATTCTTGCGAAGTAATCATCTATTTTTTCTGAATGTTTTATGGCAATAAAGTGCGTGCAGATTAGTAAACTTTCGCGTGTTATATCACTTCATTGGTTGTCTAGCCCCTATTGCGCATAGTTTTCTTCGAATTCCCCAATAATATTTGATGACACACGCCATCCACTCGACATCTTCTGTAAGTGCCTACTTTAATATTGTTTCATATATGTATATTATTTTTCTGGTCATACATAAAAAGTATTAAGAAGTACTCATTAACATTGTTATTTTAAAAATTAACGGCAGATGTCGTCCACGCGACCTCTGAGCTCCATTTGGAAGAAACCCATTCCGTATCTAGTTTTGATTGTTGTAAATTATTTAACGAATTGTTTAGGAATGAAAAACACAATTGAAGATATTTTAAAGATTCTTATTAATTCAACGATCTTACTGAATTGTTATTATTTCTACTTTTAAAGTGGATGACGGATGTCATCCATGCGACTTTTCATTGTAGATTCGTGGGTGCGACAACTGCTGGGTAGAATTTCCGTGTAGAAAAAATTGACATTGTAACACCATTGAGTCAAAAACACGATGAAATAATTTTCATTCGTTTGAGTGCATTTCTCTGAAAGTGCATCATTAAATAATGTGCTTGTCGTTTTCTAATAATAACTGATGATAGTTCTTAGTACTTAACAAGCTACAAAATATGGTGCTTGTCGTTTACTAATAAAGATGATGATCGTTCTAAGTACTTGCCAAGATGCTTTATCGCAAATTCTCTTGTCTCATCATCTGCCTTCATTTCTCTTTCCGTCTTTTCCTCCTTCATCATTGATTTTCAAGTTCTCTCTCCCTCTCCTTGGGGGAGACAGACGTGGCTCACCTTGTGTACAAAGCTCGTCAGCGCTGGAAGCAAAGACGCAAAGACCTCGAGCAAAGAGAGAGATTCCTCTTAGCACTACCAGTACCCCCAGGCACGTGCTTGGGATACAGAGTGACCATCGGTAGAGACCTCAATTTAAGAGAGAACCGTAAGGGGTGGAAAAATAATTTCTCATATTTCTGGAAAATTCTACGTAGATAGTGGTGTCAATCTGCTGTAGTTAGTCACATCAATGTGAAGTGTAACACTCACCTTCTCCTTCTCCACCAATACGAGACGAGCATCGAGAAACAGCTGGCGCTAATGGAACAATGAGATTTTGTGCGAAATAAATACACCTGTTACGAGATATTACTTGCTCTGCAGATGTGGACACGGCTGTCGGTTTTCTGTTAAATTAAGGTCTCTAACCATCGGTAGTGCCCGAGACGCAAGCGGCTTCCGAATACCTTAGTTGAGATGAGAGAGCGTGTATTCAAAGCTTAGAGATGTGGGTACCCCGCAGATGGGAAGGAATTTATTGATCTAGCACTTACGAAGAATAATTATCTTTTGTGTTTTCTATTTTGTAGACATGTCGTTGTTCTCATATAAAATATTTAATGGTAAAGGGTACACATTTGTATACACAGATGGTTTTTATTACATACTGAATTGTTACCTGTATATTTCTAGAATGTGATTCAATAAAGCTTAAATACTCATATCTTTTCGTAACCACTATGTTTTTTAGTTTTCCCAATGTTAATTAGTTTTTTCAGATTTATCACCCGAAACCATTACTTTACATTGGAACTATTAAGTGTGTTCCCCATAAAATGCCAACTCTTTTATTTTCATTTTAGCGTATCGATTAGTCCTCTTAGAGAATCTATCTCAAGATAAATAATTTGCTACACAATTTATAATCTGANTTATTACCTGCATATTTCTAGAATGTGATTCAATAAAGCTTAAATACTCATATATTTTCGTAACCACTATGTTTTTTAGTTTTCCCAAAGTTAATTCGTTTTTTCAGATTTATCACCCGAAACCATTACTTTACATTGGAACTATTAAATGTGTTCCCCATAAAATGCCAACTCTTTTATTTTCATTTTAGCGTATCGATTAGTGAATCTATCTCAAGATAAACAATTTGCTACACAATTTATAATCTGAAATGCCATCAACTAATTTTATTTTAACATGTGATCCTCTTCCTTTTTGCGCTAGCTATATGTATTGCTACTAGTACATAGAAAAAAGTATATTCCATATTTAGTATATTCCATATTTATTTCAACAGTTCACGCCCACACAACGAAGCCATGAGTAATAATGAAAAAAGTTTCTAGATGATACCTAGTGCATTTCCACCAGAAGCTAATAATTATCTAATACTATCAATAGATCTAAAAGGTTTTAGTACGTCAATCTGCCAATAGAGAGCTCTATTCTCACCACGATATTTCATGATAATAAAAATATATAATTACTTATTCATTACATGGAAAATGCCACAAATTCTTCATGTCAATTTTCTTATTTTAATGTAATATTGAATCAATTATTTAATTTGTATCAAATTCTTTACTTTGCACACGAACAATTTAATAATGTATTTTCCCGGGAATGTTTTCCCTCGGGTTAACGTGGGAAGACCCCGAAGCCATTAGCTCAATCATCACACTCACTTGAGACTCGGACGAGTCATCATCTGGCCATAACTGCATCCGTCATGAATCTTCTGTGTATGTGAAGCGTGTTGTGCGTGAGGTAAAACTATACATTTCCTTCAACCAACCACGTGATGCGACCATCTGTAAATGTCGTGAATATGGCTTTATTGTGATCATGGAAACAGTGTGATCGTATAAACTTTAAATACTATTGATGGATCCACACACCGTCGCTGCCTCCTGCATCTTCCAACTGCCTGAGACGCTGTACGCCTACTGAGCATCAGCAAATGCTACAAGAACGTGACTATGAACTCACATATATTTCAATGGTCAGTGAAAATCTCACGAACAGTATGATCTTTCATGATCAATTTAATCTCCCTTCATTGACAAATTCAATAACATTTAACTGAACCTTGTACATAATCATCCATCCTTTATCTTTAAATAAATGCTATGTTTTTAGTTGTAAGTTACAGTATCAGATAGTTTACGAGTACGTCCATTGATTTCTTGTGTGTTTAGCTTAGATTTTTTGTGGTATTATTAGGGAACGTGTTTTTGTGTCATTTCTTTATAAAACAATATTTTATGTCTATTAAATTATTGTATGTTTTGATATAAAATCATGGTAATTCATGTGGTCCTCCAACTGAAAATATTTTGAATTATTAAAATCAAGATACCTTCCACTCCCATAGTTACCAGAGTGTTTTTGGGGTACGGCTCATGCTCCAATACCGATGATAAATGTTCCCAACTTAACGTCACTTTTACGTTACGATAATCTAATGGCTATTTAAATGCAAAAATGTATGTAAAATAAAAATGGTACATAGAAATGGATTTAATCTTAATTGCTTTTTATATATTGGATTTTGAAGTGAACTGGAAAAGCACATCTCAAATCAACCAAGAAACCATTTATTAAAAATAATCTCCGCTACATCACTTTTAATCAAAACCACAGTATTCCGCTGTTTTTGTTTTTATTCAACGAGACATTTGAATATTTTTTCCCGTGCAGCTTCAGCGACAAGTACAGTATTGCTTTTATTATTGTAGAAAAAACAACTACGGAACGTTGCGTTAAATAATTTTCACGGCACGTTTCTCTCAGCACCTGGGACAGTTTTCTCATCCCACTCATTTATCGTGACCCCCCCACTCCCCTATCCACCCCCGTCACCTCTTTCCTCGCGGCGGCGACGCTGCTGCCGCTGGTGGCGCCACTCGTAAACCGCGGACCGTAGCCGCCGCTTTATGACCCACAAAACGCAACACTCGCGGCAGCCTCCTAACTCCCTCTTCACTTCCCTCGCCAACATTCAGTCAAGCCGTGCGTTGGCGTTGGCAACGCTGTGGTACGAGTGCTGCGCTCTGCTGTGGCATTCTGGAACAAGCGGCGGCAGCGGTGACGTGCCGGATTGCGGAGTCGGGAAATGATACTCTCGGAGAGAGAGAGGGGAGTTAATATGAGATCTGTTTTCGGAGCAGGATGATATGGAATTGCAGAGTTCATTTCAAAGAAAATACTTGAATATCTACAATATCACGTGAAATCATTTCGATCAATTCTGTTGGATTTTAATGACAGATGATAGAATGATCTGTTTAGGGAATGGGACACACGGCAACATGAAATAATACGACGATTTAACTTCAGATAATAATTATAGTGACATTCATACCACTAAAATGTCTACTGCCATGGAAAAACTCTTCGTACTCGAGTTTGAGCATTAAAATAAAATGGAAAATATACTATTGTAACAATTATTTATTGTAACAATAAATCGTGAATTTAGTGTTATTTCAATTCTTATGATTTTTAAACACTATACTCAGAATAATCTATAGTTCGATAATAACTTGTACATGTAATTTTTTGCTTAAAATTACAAACATATTGACATTCTATTAGTATTATAACTCGCAGCTAACTTTTTATCTTATCTAGGAATTTTTGCTGAATTTTTTGAATCCGCCTCTGCCTTAGGGCCCTTGATCGGAATTGATGGGATGGTCCCTTGCTTGCTTCCGGAGAGTAAATTAGTTTTTTTTCCCCTCCACGTGGTCATACGCAGTTTGTACTGTTTTTTGACAATAAATTTAAAAATTAAATTTAAAATTTTATTAAGAACATAAACAAGTGAAATATATGCAACAAAAAAGATATATCGATTAGAAGTATGTTAATTTTTAATTACACCCAAAATTTCACAATATTTTTGAATCCGATTACAATGATGATCAATTATTTTATGAAGTAGATGTGGTTTTGTTACAATTTAAATACATAATACTTGAAATGTAGCTTTTGTAATAGGAGTTGAAATTCATCGAGCTCTAACGCATGAGCACTTGGGTCCCTATATTTGTTATGAAGTATTTTTTATTTAAATTTATCTTTTGAATATATTTTTATGAAAAACTTATCGAATTATAGTGTTTTTTTTAAATCTTGTGCTCTAATGCAATTTGTTCAATAAGTTGTAATTATACAATTCTTAAAGTAATATGCTTTATCATTTTACTACNTGATTAGAAGTATGTTAATTTTTAATTACACACAAAATTTCACAATATTTTTGAATCCGATAACAATGAAGATCAATTATTTTATGAAGTAGATGTGGTTTTGTTACAATTTAAATACATAATACTTGAAATGTAGCTTTTTTGTAATAGGAGTTGAAATTCATCGAGCTCTAACGCATGAGCACTTGGGTCCCTATATTTGTTATGAAGTATTTTTTATTTAAATTTATCTTTTGAATATATTTTTATGAAAAACTTATCGAATTATACAGTGTTTTTTTTTAAATCTTGGGCTCTAATGCAATTTGTTCAATAAGTTGTAATTATACAATTCTTAAAGTACTATGCTTTATCATTTTACTACAATGTTGATATTAAAAAGATTTTTGAACTACACGGCATTCTACCAAGACAACCTATTAATATTATTGATATTATCGATGCACATAACGTAGTTTCAAATATACGAAAGGCTTTAATGTTATAATGATATAACAATAATCTACCAATGTATATATTATTATTCAATGTATTTAACAAAGTGTCTGTATATGAACTTCATTGTATATATGTATATGAATTTAATTAATTTACATTTATATTTTTATATTTTTCTTGATGATCGATCATTTGGACCCTTGATTGGAAAACTATTGCCCGCGGTCCTAGTCTGGCTCACCATCCATTTCGGTACGAACCCTCAAGCTAAGGATGACAATTTCATTTTCTTTTTTCCATATACACGCTGATACAGCTGAATTTTCGGGTTAGAAAAGGAGAAAAAAACTCATATGGCAGGGAAGGTTGTTAACAAGAAGTCGGCTATTAGCTATCAGTAACATATCAACTCTATCAGCCAATTTCGGACTTAAATCTCTTCGGCACTTCTGTAAGGGAAGATCATTTGCTTCTTATCTTCAATTCTGATTATACTAATTCTGCAACTGTGATAATGGGGAGAACTAATTGAAACTCCTGGATGGTGAAATACATTATTTATTTTGATATCAACGAGCTGGAAGTCATTACACTAAATAATTGAAAAACTACAGTAGTACCAAAATAGACAACAATGGAAGTCCAAGTTTATAGTAAAGTAATACAGTAACATTCTTTCTCAAAATTAAGTTCTTAGAATTCAAATTCTCTCTAAAAACCATTTGATTCCCGGTCATCTTGCAGTAGAATATTATAAACTACATAAAGAGAATTCTGTTGCTTGCAAGACTTTGTAGTTTGTATTTAGGAATGTCTAACCACAAAAATATTGTGATGCCCGTTCCTCGCGTTAACTCGAATATTAACAACATCATTTTGGTGGTTTACAACATAAGTTCACCAACCCCGTGTTGAAGAGTCATTTTCTTTTTTTTCTTTCTAACACTAAAAAAAACGGAACCAATAGCTCTGTTAGTGTCTGAAGGTAAACAAAAAAAAGTATTATTAATATAACACTACCACAAATATTCATAAAATATTGAACTAAAATTGAGTATTGCTACAAAAAATTTGTTAGTATTACAAATTTCTAATCAAATTTTCTAACTATGAGATTTACCACAATCAAGTGTACGGAATATGAGGTACGAGCATAATATGGATCATCATAGCATAAAATTGAGATATAAAACGCGTATGAACGAAAACCGTGCCTTAAATCCCGAAACTAAATATATACTGAATAACCCAACGAGCACTCTGTGTACGGAGTAATAATTGCTGTGGCTAACGTCATGTTTTGTGGCATTATGTGGTGAGGTTATGAGACACTCGTAAAAAGTGACACATGAATAAAGCTGATCATCAAAAGGGCTCTAATGACCTTACCGTTGACGAGCCTTAAAGCCCCCCACACACACAAAAACTGATAGTCAAAATAGATCACTATATGCAACAAAGGTGTATAAGGGTGTTCTATGGAAAATATTAGCTTGAAGGCAGTACCAGCAGAATTAGCATAGAAAATTTGTAACTCTCTGTCACCAGTCGTTTTAAAAACATGCCCCAGCAAACGATAGCGGTTCAAGTACAACGAATTGATTTGATTTCGTATAACATTTTTACTATAAAGAAATCGCAACATGGTGACGTCACGCGTCGTCATGCGCTACTTGAGGAGAGTTATTGTGTCTGTTCGTGGTAGAACAATCAGCGCTGTCTGATAAATCGCTCCAGAGTGAACACAACAGATCGATAGATTCGGTGACTATCGACAGATAGAAGTCTAGCAGCAGACTACGTGCTAGTGGTAATACGAACAAGAGATGGTGGCAGGGCAGAACATTGTGGGCTGTCATGTCAACTGCAAGGTCGCAAAATCATGCCGAAGTGAGTGCTCGAGTTGGTACGTAAATAGTTTGTTATTTTTACACACCGTGGAATATCAGTTTTACGGAGTTCATACCGTAGCACATCCGAAAAAAGTATTGAATTGAAAAGGACTTTATTTGCTATTTACAATATGGTTACAATGTATCATAGTTTTGGCGGGGCTGAGGGTCCGTTCGCCTATGATTTGGACCTGTAGTTGCCGTGGACTCTGCTTACAATATCCTGGTATTCACTCTTCAGGAGCTTGCCAGTTACGCCGTCCGCACTTTCAGTCATAATCGTGTACGATCTAGCAATATATTCTAATGTTAACGAAACAAAATAATGTTTAATTTATGTAATTTACTCTAAATATGAATATAATAGAATTAAAATTTTACGGCTACTGGTGTGTTCGTTAAGCACCGTTGGGAACAACGGATAACAAAACGGTCAGGACAAGGAACATATTTACATATTCTTACGTATTTACACACATATACAGAGTTACACAATACACAATACTCTATCTCTAAGTATTATACATATTTACATATTACACATCATTACATATTTACTAATCACTTTTTCGTTTCTTCATTTCACTTTTTCATTTCTTACAATCATCTATTTTTCATTTCATCATCCACCAGAATTTATGGACCTGTAACAGAATTAAGGAAGGCCGGCAGAATCATTCTCATCCACTACTTCTAACTCAGCAATTCTTTTATCTCTTTCCTTTAACTGTATTGAAGAAATTTCCAAGCTGTTGCACTACCGGTGATCGATTATCCCTTATGGCTTCGATACCTAACGTTACATCTCGCGATCTATTCCCAAAGTTTCCCTCCCGTAGCCAACGTTTTCTAGATCGTTCAGTTGCAACGCATTGTAACAAGATATGTATCCAATCTTCATATTCTTTGCAGAGTAGACAAATATGATTCAATAGAATTCTCGATTTTCTTAGTTTCAAAACTAGTCTGAACCATGCGTAACCCGCTCTCGCGGCTTTGTTTAGCCAGTCAATGTATGGCTTCCTCCCCCATTGAGCTGCAACTACTACCTGAACTTTTTCTCGTCTATTTATTACAGTTATCTGTCTTTCGTGATTTTGTATTGCCAATTTTATTTCATTCAAATCAGCTCTGTAATTGCCTATGTATAATTCTTTGTCCCACATGTTACAGAGGTTTAGACTTAATAAAAGGTTTTTATCTTTCCCCTCCAACCTCTTTCTGTGCTTTCTTCGAAACAATGTGTCACAATTTCATTCCTAGAATCATTCTTGATTTCTAACAAGTATTTACGCGCTCTTTATTTCAAAATTATATCTAGTGAATATTCCTCAAACTCCCAGTACTCCGCAATTTGCAGTGTTTCTCGGAAGGCTGAGAATCTCTTTTAAATATACATTCTGTAATGGATAAAAAATGGAGTTATTAGTGTTTCCCCAAATTTCGGCCACATATGCAATCACAGTTATAACTAATGAACTGAACATAATGTCTGTGAATCTAGGTAATATTTCGGGTACTTTAATTGCAGATTTCCATATTTCGGTCAAAACGAATATTCCCTTACGCTTTTCTATCTCTTTATGTCTATACCAGTTCAATTTCATAGATATATTAACTCCTAGGTAAGTATATTCTTTCACAATATCAAGTAAAATGACCAGGAAACAAAAAAAGGCGCCAATTTACTGCTGATTTTCTTGATAAGGTAAAAACAAGCAAATATTATTGGTGTATTCTTAGTTCGATCCAAAAAAGAAACTATCTTTGTATACAAAAAGCGTGATCGATACTAATATATAAATTCGTAACGTAAAAGTAGGTCTATTTCCTACCTGATCACTGAACGTGATGAAATATGGCAAGGAGTTACTTTAGATCTCGAGGATAAGCATTAGCTAACTTTTATTTTTTAAATGTGTGGTAATAAAGGTAGGAATGGTTTTTGACGATATATGTCGACAAAATCCGAAAAAACAGAGAATTAATTATATTTGCTTACGCTGTCTACACGGTTAAGGATAGGTGACAACTATGCATGGCAATATTGTTTGCCACAAAGAGTTCTACAGAAAAGTACGCGAAAACATATGACTATCTACAAAACGTAACGTAAATTATCGAGAAAACGTTATTAAAAATACTTCAAGAAGGAATTATTAAAGAAGAAAAAACTCAATCAATTTAATGAATTATTAACAAAGATTTAACAAAGATAAATAAAACTGTCTGTAAATCGTAAAATTTTGATGAATATTTACGATTTCACAAGAATTTTTAATAAAATTGTGCAACCGCGTCATGCTTCGGAAGCAAAAATTCGACCGGAGCAGCTCCTGCGAGGTGGCGTTTGTATTAAATTTGTATTATTACGAATTTGAAAAATTAGAATGCTGTACATGTTTTTAAAAACCAGAGAGTAAAATTATTTTGATCTTATATTATAGATAGATTTTATTTATTTTTTCTGAGTAAAATAAGATTAGTCTTAGAAACATCCCGTGCAACGCCTAGTGATCAGCTAGTACTGCTGTAAATGAAGAATCTTAGGTTGAATTATTTTTGCAGTCAGATGTCATTGCCGACACAGTATTCGTAATACACGAGCATGTGAAGGGTTATTCGTATGGGCAATTATACCTGAAATTAAATAATTAAAATATTTCAAATTTCAAATAATTAATGACGATAAACTGAAATGGAAAATTTATGAAATGAAATAAGGAAAATGGGAGATCATAAAGTGGTTTTGGAGTAATAAACCGGATTCGTCCTCAGCACAAAAAGTAGAGTAGTAACTTCGTTAATTGCAAAAGAACGATGTAAAAAGTTTAGAAAATTAAAAACGTTTAATAGACAAATAACCACATTTTACTACGCAACGTTTCAGCAAGGAGTTTAGTTTGGTTTTAGACGTAAATATATCTTCTATTACCTCAAGACCAAATAATGTGGAAAGTAGTTTCCTGACTAACTTGAGGATACAGTTTGGTTATGTATTCTACAAGACTTCAAAATTATGGATGAACTTTTCACTAAAATACAAGAGGGGTGGTACAAAAAAATACATTTTTTATGTTAATCTATTTTACATAATTTCATTCACTTTATGTTACTAGGATTCTGCATTATTTATGTAATCGACTCATAAAATCCTGTCTAAAACATTGTGAAGTAAAATGTAATTCGTCTATGAAAGGTCATTAAATTTTACAACCTAATAAACGAGAATGATAGACATCAATAGCTCAACTAGTACGATGTATTGTCGAATAATTAACAATTCCCATCTACAATGAACACCATGCATAAATCTCTTTTGAATGCGCTTTCTGATTCTCGAGGACGCAATGTACTATCCTTGCTCACAAAGTCCCTGGTATATTTTTTCAAAGTAAACAAAATATTTCGAAAGCCAAATGTAGACTTTTTTACTTCGAAAATATTAAAGTGAGGAATGCACGCAGCTTAAGATAGAATAACAGGAATTTTGAGTACACAGAAGTTCAATGTAACTAGAGTGACTTCTGAGAAAGTCTCCACATTCTGCAAACACTGTGGGAAAACTAAACAGAAGAACTTCAAGTGTAACAACCTTCCAGGACAGCTTATTAATGCGAAAATGAGAGCGGATCCAGCTGTCGTATTATCCAGGCTATAGCTATTTGTTTTTCTACAACTGAATAAGTATCACTAGCTTGTATCATGCTAATAATTTGATGGATCTAGTAAGAAATGCTTCCTGGAAGAATTCTGGTGAGAAATGTACTGAAAGCTTACAGTAAGCAATTGACATTCGTGTTTCAACTTTATAAAATATGATATAGAATAATTTTTAGAATGATAGAAGAAAATACAACTAAAATACGCAGAGTAGGAAAACAATCTCTATATAGTCCTTTCGAAAATTAAAGAGAGATTCATTAAGTAAGAATTTATCCCTCAAATTAGTCCCATACGGATGTCTCCTAAATCAGCGCTGTCCAGCTTATAAAATAACCCGTGGGTCATTTTCTAGACACTTCCGATCAATCGGGTCGGCATAGGATGGGGTTTGGCAAAATGTTGTCCGACTAATAAAACCAATGAGTCAAATATATTTATTTGTATAGCGATATTTTGATTATCATCAACAAAGTTATATTATTTAAAGCTGAAGAACTAAATAGTATATTAATTCATTGAAAAAAGTACTTTTATTATTTAGTACTATAATAAAATGTTTTCATAATGTAATGTGGATGGGTTAATTCCGAACATATTTTTCTATTTTCATTCACCGGAAATGCCACGTCACATTCTGACATAATAGATTTATAACACAAAGTTTTTTCCCCCAACGTTTGATGTTAAAAATACGTTAACTCGCGGACCATGATAAGAGTTTCGCGGGCCAGTTGGTCAGCGCTGTCCGAAATATTAGAGAGCGGGTCCACAGAGGTAAATCGAAACATTGGGCTAATCATTTGACAGAATCAAAAATCTTATACCTTTGTTTATGCGAAGAAATATTGAGTCTTTAATTAGTTTTTTTTTAAATTTTCCGTGAAAATACAACACAATAACATATTTAATTTGACACAGATGTGGCCTGATGATGACCCAAAAAGCGATAGAAACGTTATTCATGAAAATAGAATTTCACATATAAATAAAATTAAAATATTACTATTATAGTAGACGAAAATACTTTCAGCATTAAATTCTTTTAGAAAGGGGTTCAACAAAAATCAATACAATTTTTGACTTAATTTAAATTCACTACAAATTAGCCTTCTAAAAAATTGGAGGATGGTACAGGTTGGGTGTAGAATGAGAGGGAGACTTATTTCTTTACTTCATCAAACAACAGTATATCAATGATAAACTGATAAACTGATCCTCACAAAAGAGAAGATCTTTTTAATTATAATGGACAATGAATCATGTTCCGATTCAGATCGCGTATTTGGTTAATAAATATTTACAATGAATATTATCCAGATTTGCCTCTGATCTCAAGCACTATTACGTATAGTTAGAATCATAGACTACGTCTTCTTCGTAGTGATAGTTTTTATCGCCATATCGCGCTACTATACGGCCCTTCCACGATCTTCTCTCAATGTTTCCCAATAGAGAGGTCTCATACATAGCGGGTATTTGAAATAAATTTCTAGCATTATTTACAAAAGTAAATTATATATTTCATTATATATCTCTTTTGGTGTTAATTGTTCACCGATTCAACAAATCTTCATCCTATTTCATTCCAAACCCATCCCCCATCCCTTCACAGATAATCAACTTCTGCACCCCATGATGCACCCTGCATCCCTTGCCTAACCACATCACACTCCAGTTCCACCCCTCACCACAGCCATTGCGCTCTGCACATCCTCCCCCTCCCCCTGTCGTCCGATCACGCGGATGATTTATCTGTGGGCGAGCGTCGGTCGGCCACGTGCATTGCAGGAACACGGGGGGTGAAGTGATGGAAGGGGGAGGAGGATACAGGGGTGTTCGAGTGCGGTGGTCAAGGGTGGTGGTGTTGGTGGATTGCATGTTCCGTGGAGACTGTGATGGTGAGGTTGAAAAATATCGCGGTTACAACGGGGTGATGTATGGATTGATGCTGCGGAATTGCTCAGGCGAAGTTCTCGTACTCGTCTTGCCGCTCTGTTACGGATCCGCGGGAACATGAAACAGATGCGACGAATGTATTTATAATTGTTGAAAGATAGAGGAAGTTTAAATTTTTATTGATATTGTGTTGGACATTTTAAGTGATGAGTAGATGGTGTGAAATTCTAATGAACAATAGTATACGCATCGTCAAATATTATAGAGCACCGACATACAATAAAATACAATACACAACCCTTTGCTGGCCTCGTAGCTTAGCAAAGTGGCGCCTCCAAATGGCTAGCGAGTAAAACTAAGTTAAGGTGATTACACGACCTTTTTTATCATACTACGTGTTGACTTATGTATACGGTAGACATCAAATAGGTCGTGTATAAGGAACTAAAAAGGAACTAAATATGGAGTATTGAAGGAAATAAAATAGGTATAATTTCAAATTGATATGGGTCGGACAAAACAGAATTTGAGAACTATTAAAAACTTCCACTAATCTTGAATCAACAAATACATAAAACGTCTTTCAATAAATTTATAGTACATATCTATTGAAATAAATGCAAACCAATATGTGATATTTTCAAATGTTTGTGACATATATGACATGAAGAAAACATACTCATTATACATATTAAACACATAAGTTTTAACTAATCCTCAAATCTCATATTTCTCATACTTATGATTCAAATAATTTTTTTGAGTTAAAAATTATGGATAATAAAAAAGTTTAGTAAATTCAGAAATAAATATTTAGCATCTTAAAAAAGTCATTCAAATAAGAAGNCTATACATATTAAACACATAAGTTTTAACTAATCCTCAAATCTCATATTTCTCATACTTATGATTCAAATAATTTTCTTTGAGTTAAAAATTATGGATAATAAAAAAGTTTAGTAAATTCAGAAATAAATATTTAGCATCTTAAAAAAGTCATTCAAATAAGAAGGTATATCATAATTCTTGTTTTTATTTTACAAATCACTTTATAACAATTTATTTTAAAAAATAGTAAGAAGTACATTTTGAACCAAGAACTCCAGGTGTACCATTTTATAGTACCCAGTAAAATAAGATGCAAAATATATTCCACCATAAAGCAATTTTTTTCAAGACATTTTTCTGTCATGAAAATGGAAGTTAGCAAAATGTTACATACATTTCGTTTAATTAAAAGGGGAAAGTGAGTGTGGTGTGTTCAGTAAAATTAATTTTGAAATGCACACCGGAAGGTATAATTTAGTAGTTGGACATCATCAGTGGTTTGTGGGCTGTTTGTTATTCTAATCAAAGACTCATATTTTACTCGTATGATGCAGTTTCCTCATTCTCTCGTATTGGCAATCACATATATCATCCATTAATCTTTGAACATTCAACGAAATATATTGAATAAGTGGTCTCATTTTCAAAGATATTGGCCACATTTGGGGGAAAAATTAAATAACTGAAAATTAGAGAAATTGATTTTTTTTGTGGGGCTTTACGACTCGTCAACATCGAGGTCATTGAAGCCCTAAAAACTTGTATAGGTAGGGAAAATGCTGTTACGCACTGGGGAGAGCAAGCATCACTCTCCCCGCGTGTGGGACTCGCCGAATGTCTCAACCATACCCACTAAACCACCCCCTGAATTACAACATACCAAAACATATCTCAAAACCAAAAATCAAAACATTGGGGACAAAAAATGAGGAGAATGAAAGACACCCAAGCCCTAATAGCGTCGGGATCGAAAGGAACAAGAGGTGATCAAGGAAGGTCAAGAAAGAGAAAGGAAGGAACCTAGCACAAGTAGAAGTAATGCTAGACTCAGCTCGGGGTCCCGTGATTGTCAAACGTGGAAGACAATGAACTAATTTATTCTCCGGAAGCAAGTAAGGGACCATCGCATCAATTCCGATCAAACGCCCTAAGGCAGAGTTGGATTTAACATTTCAACACACTCCTAACAATGGGAATAGTTCGGAACGTGTTGTAATATTAACATAATACCAACAAATATTTATTTTATAAAACTAGAATATATTTTCTTAAGTGCGTATTATTATCAACTATAGATTCCCAAAGTATTGATAATAAATCGTATATATTAAATAACACTGAATTCGAGACGTATTATTTTACAGACACCATCCCTAGGTAAGAATCTAGCGAGTTTATATAAAAAATCTGCTTCTACCCGAAGGAAAGCAGGAGAAAAACCTGGCAGGATGTAGTGAATAGTATTTTATAAAACAATGGAGCATTGCGCGTCGGAGAATCATTTGTTAGTAGTTACTCCAGTAGCCAAGTAACATTCTTTTCAAATAAATGAGCGACTTTTTTTTTTTCGTGATGTAATTTTTAATATCTGTTATCTCGGGAAGGAAAAGATGAAAGGGAAAAAAAATAGAAGTCGTCAATACATCTTTTATAGCCCTTAAGTAAGATATTTAATTTATGTTATATACTCCGTCCGCAGAAAAGTAACGCAAATGGGTCATTTGCGTATTCGCAAATGGGTCATTTGCGTATTAACTTATATTACGATGATATTTTATACTAAAAAGAAAACAAAATGATGGTATTCTTGTCTTAGAAAACAATTATTACATCATGGAAATGGTATATGCTTTGAGATTACACGTTTAAGGGTGCTTGATGGTGAGTGTCTGAGAACCGCTGACCAGGTCAGTTTATCTAAAGGGTGGCATACCGCAGAGTAGATAACGGAGACGTAGGTTGTCGATGGAGTTACATGACAGCTCTGAATAGCGAGTCGTGTAACAGACACAGAGCCGAGTGAATTCCAGAGGACATGGGGACGGAATACTCGTATATGAGGGTTTAAGTTATTCAGATCACTTTCCTGCATTCAATCAATTCAACGAACAAAATTTCCGAATTCCTTTCATATCCTTTCAACCGGTTTTCCTTCGAGTGGAGGTGAATTTTTTATACGGCGGTTTCTATTGAAATAATAAATCTGGAATTTAAAGTTATCTTAATAGTTACGATTTATAAACAATATTTTTGAAATATTCGATAGTTTATATTTATATTTTCTTCTGAAATATCTTTTTTGTGTTTTATTAAACAATAATTTGTTGTATTCTGTTAATATTATAAAACCGAATTACTTTTATTATTATCGAAGGAGAGTGTTGAAATGTTAAATCTACCTCTGCTTTAGGACTCTTTGTCGGAATTGAAGGGATGGTCCCTTGATTGCTTCCAGAGAAAATCAGTGTGTTATTCTCGCGTGGTCATATGCATTTTGTAACTGCTTTTTTGGCACTAAATTATTTATTATTATTATTAGGTCTCACATATTGTCTATACAGATATGATATAAGAAATTGTGGCTGTTCTTATAGCTGTTTCTGTTTTTCAAATTCTGATGTATCGAATAGAATCTTAGTTTAGATCATATTCTTATGATCAGTTTCATTTCGTTTCAAATCACTCAAGATGTTTTTGTGCTATACGTTTATATATAAAGGTTTTGCGAAAGTAACCGGAGAAAGATGTTCCATACTACAAGAGAGTATTATGGATATTCTATGCATATTATGTTCATATAGCCGTTAGTTAAAGTAATACGCTTAACCCGAGAAATTGTAACCACAAGGATAGATCAGGAAGGTCCTAAAATCACGTACATTTATCTTTATATGGTATAAACTAGTCTTAATTATACAGTATTCTGACTTATAATTATGATTATTATTAATGTGGGACTTATGATACCTCTTGGCCACGCAGGAAAAAACAGCTGCTCAGACCTCCTGCTTCATCACGAGCATTTTCAATAGGATAAAGAATTTACGAACTGAAATCTTTTGAAACATCAGCAAATTAGACTATATGGACGTCCGAGATGTCTTATAAAAAATATATTTTATAAAAATTGAAAAAAAATCTAGAAGAAAAAAAATGTACTCGGATACTGTTTGTTAAATCTGAATCTTTTTATCCTCTCTAGCTCTTACCCTCACATCTGTATCTCATACATTTGCGTGTCAGGGACGTATGAAAACTTTTAGAAACCTGTAAGAATTTGGAAATCTCAAACTAAGTTGATTTCAAATGTTGCATTTGAATTAAGTTTAATTATAATAATTTATAAACATTTTATAAACTCCTTTTCGATGTTCTTATTTAATACCAGTAAGCTGAAGACCATGAATTTTCTTATATACATGAAGATACTAATGGTTATTTTAAAGTGTTGTTGCTTTTACAAATATGTTTGTGAACTTTTATTTTATAAATATAGTAGTACCAGAAACATGGGTAAAGCTTTCTTCATTTCATTTCAAATAAGTCTTCATCATGAACATTTTTACAAGGACATCTAATAGTCAACTACGATTTTATGTTGTCTAAGTATGAGATTTGTGGACACTGAGGAGCTTCCGCTACTATACGTTAGCGCGATACTGCCGTACACCTTTTATAGGAAACATTTTGATCAAGGGACGTCGTGAAGTGACAGACTAATGAGAGAATAGTGAGAGAGGTAATTATACTCAAAGTCACGATACTTTGCCTAAAATTATTCAATATGGCTGCCTCAAACAAATTGCCAACCTCTACGAAACAAATCCTTGAGGCACTCGCGAAAATTTCAAGGAA